>JAMKCH010000407.1:0-55701 GCA_023653785.1 Ophioderma brevispina
GCGCCCCCAATTTTCAAGATATTTTGAGATTTTTGCAAAGTTGCATTGGTAATTGGCTAGTAAACAATACCTGTGAATGCTAGAGCTGCAAAATAAGGAATTTTGTAATTAAAATAATTAATATCGGACATCTCCGATAATAATTCAACGGCTGCTGGAAACGTCCTTCAATATGAAATAGCCGGGAAATTGTGCCATGTACGTGTCTACGCTCATAGTTGTTCGGTCGGTTCAGGCAAGTCAAGTTAGAGGTCATTTTCATGAGGTGGCACTGTTTTCTGGACTATTTCACCATGGACAGACATAAATGTGACGTTTTCAGCTCCGCCACTAAGTTACAATCAGGAATCCTAATTCTAATTACAAAATCGCTCTTTTATGACAAATACACATTTTTTAGCATTACCACTTGCAGTTATAGTTTACTAGACAATTACCAACACAACTGTACAAAAATCTCAAATTTTGAAAATTGGGGGCGCTCTTCAAAGAATGTGATGTTATTGCTTTAAGTTTAGTTTGAATTAAGCATAAAGTGTTGTACGAGAGTTCGTATATCAAGCTGTCTGGGGTGTGTGTGGGAGGGGGTGTCCCCCTCCTGCGCTTTGCGCGGAACCCTTGCGATGTTCGCTTTCCAAAAAAAATATTCCCATGCAAATTTGGTAGAAACAATTGATAAGTGGTTTACTTTACATGTATATGCTTTTTAATGCTTTAAGATCTAGGTTGGTGTGGTCAACAGTGCTTTTTTATCCCTATAGGCTACATATTCCCAAACTCGTTAATAACTCACCAAATACACACATTTCCAAGAGTTTTAATTAAATTAGGCCTATCTTTTAGAGTATACTGTAATATTTACCGTATTTTTATTGGCAAAATGCCCGTATAAGTATAATATTGTAAAATTTACAATATCTTTAATAGTATACTGTGTTCCGAGACCCCGGTTGAAGTACAATTCAGTTCAAAAGGTCTCCTTTTGGTAAACTTTGCCCCTAAAGTTCAATTTTAGCCAAATTTCAGCTCCCGATCCGGCAAATTTCTCAAAATTTCACTTTCTAAGACCCTATGCCTTCGGGACACAAATTAAGTTCCAAAGCCCCCAAGTTCGGAAATCGGGCCGCACATCCCTACCTGAAAAAAAATTAGAGCCACTCCTATCGGCGCAATCCATCTGCATTTAACTGTCATTCACAAAGCCCCCCCCCCCCCCTCCATCGCCAAAGACGCCCGAATAAGGTTCCGGAAGGAACCAAAGCAAACCCGTCCAGAAAAGCGAAAGCCGAGAACCGCGAAATTCTAGTATAACTTGAAAATGGGGTAAGACCAGCCGTGTTTATAGAAATGATTGATTATAAGTATATAAAATAAGCGGCTCTGTCAGTGTGTATACATTGTTATGAAGTGACACCTTTGCACTATAGCGGCTTTGTCAATTTATGCCCATTGTTTAGCAAGGAACTCCCTGCATTATTAATCAAGTGACGGTATAGAAACTCTATCATTTTGTCCATTTTTATCGAGTGACGATCTTGAATTATAGCATCCAGTACGCCGAAGTTTCTAACCGGTGTGAAAGTAATTATAGCTCGCCGGGAGCTACAGACCGGGCTCCATAGACAACAACGGAATAAAGCGTGAAACTTAATGTTGCGTGAAGAGTCAACTGAATCGAGTGCCCTATTCTTTACCGTTGTAGCCAGACTATGAGTACGGTGGACTATAATTACTTCTACTTCGGTACTCAAGCTTCAGGAGTAGGTCTTCCTTACTAAACTCAAAAGGCAGCTATTTGCGCACAGCTGTTTGAAAGCCTCATTTATTATGACAAAACGAGAATAAATCAAAAAATAACAACGGCGACACTCTTTTGAGAACTAATTTTGATTATTTATTTTTAACTAACTACATCCTGTGTAAATTTGATGAAATTTCATTGCGGGCAATTATGATTTTTCATAACAATCCAGTTTTACACGTCTTTCTATGGGGAATTTGCATATAGAGGGCGCTATAATATCCAAACTATGACCTTAATAGGCCTATATGGCAAGATTCCCGCAATGGATTTGTCTGATTTTTTTCTGAGGTAATAGCTCTTGTATGTCCCTACTTATATCAATTGTCAAAATTGTGTCGCCATTGCTTAAAATTGCTCTAAAAATAAAAGAGACAATTTGCATGGGGTCAAACAGCTGTGTGCGCATCTATGTCAGTTTGTTCCCTCCTTTTTTAAGTGAGTTTCTGGCATTCTTACTTTTATCAAATGTAATTTCTACTATACCATTAAGGTATTTAGGACACCCTGTATTTTGAAATATGTTTATAGGTCCGTGAGGGAGGGGGCTTCAATTTATGATGTATCTTTTTGAACATTTCCTCTCGTCTATAACCGTACACTTTCACCTTGCATGCAATATCAATTCAAACTGTCTAGCCGTTCAATACAGGTGTTTTACAATGAAATCCTTCTAAACACTTTAATTAAGATGGATTTCAAAGGAAATTCGCCAATAGCTTGTCATTTGATCGCATCCGCTTTGTTTCCAAGCTTTATATTCCTTAAAAGTAGAGCAAAATGTTCAAACATATTGCGCTACATTTATATGGGAACCACCGAAAAAAAAATACTCGCGTGTCAAATGCAGACTGTGCAAACCAAAACCCCGAAAAGACGCGAATTCATCAAGAACACCTTTCCTTTCTGCATCTGGATTCTTAACGACACGATTGATGTTTTAGGAGACCTGGCGAAAACATCTTAATGCCTTGATCGAGGGTGTCGGTAGTCTTCAAAGTATGTTTCCTTGGCAGATGAAAAGTGTTCGAGAAAAGTTGTAAGACACCTATACAATTGATCACAAAGTACCATTGTAAAATAAGGCCGAGATGATAGAGGTGTTCTCATACTTAAATTGATGTAACCGACCAGGACCCTCTCAAGGCAACAGAATGATTTCTCAAAACACTTCGCTACGCGCTGTATATGCTCGCCCCCCGGGGACACAGAGTTCGGTGGAAGAGTACATAAAAGTATACGGGTGAACAAGAACTGTTTGCGTGTTCTGGGTGCAAATCATACTCAGAACCTTAGGGCAGAGTTTACCAAGTTCACGCAAATGAAGAATAGTGAAATTTAACAAGGGGCTGAGATGCTGCTGGTCCATGCTATGAAAATAAAATAGATCACGTATTTAACCTTCTCAGAAATTGCGAAGAATTCCAAATGCTCATACGCAATTATACAAGATGAGAGAATTCCCCCCCATAATTATCTTAAAACATTTTTTTCGTAATGTGTCTGATAACCGTGGTACAAATATCAAAATACTTGAATGAAACTTTGATTAATTTGCAAGACTTATCAATGGCATTACTTTATTTGACACTGTTTTAAAATTGCTATAAACTTAATATTTCTAATATTATTTTGAACTGTTATGCCATAAAATGGCATATTGAAACACATAACACTTATATGCCAACGATTCGAAAACACATAATAGTCTATTCGAATACTGCGAACAAAATTCTATTTTTTATCCTTCAAATTAAATTTATAATTGTTTCTTTACCTATTTTTCACACTGCTTTCATAGAAACAGAAGGACCTTTATTAAACACATAAGCATTGCAAGAGTAATTGCAAATCAATCGCTCTTTCCTTAGCAAGATATTCAATTTATTCTTAATCAATTTTAAAAATCTTTAATAAATTTTTTTTGAGTGAATGCATTCCTAGATCCAAATTTTATTTTACCATCTCTCGGGAATTTCACACCACAAGAATGCAAAGGGTCCCCCCATTCAACAATATTAAATAAAGAATATTTTTTAGCACAAACTCCTGTTGTTGAGAAGACAAAATTGGAACCGCCGACGCGGAATCGTCATGGTGCATTTCCAGATATAGTTGCCTACCAATCTAATTTTTGTAAATTGCGCAGTTAATGAGATATTTGTCAAGACATTCATGTGCATTTTTGCTCGCTGTTAATATTTAGAAATTTTTTTACAAACACACCTTTTGAATCCTTATAAAGAAGGATGTTTTGACATATAAACCTTGTATACGGGGTTAACAGATTTGATTTTACTGGTGTACATACTAGATACCCTAGGAACTGCTTCCACAACCACCATTTTAATACCGGTGGGGTCTCAAAAAAAAAAGACCCTCGAAGCGAGCCCTCTATTTCACAAGAGAAAGGTAAACCATGCAAATTATTACACATCTGAAACGTGCATTTCATTGGTTTCCGACACCGAAAAGAATCTTTCCAAAGGACGCAGATGACCGATTATGGCCGATTGAAAATTTGTACCACTTTTTCATTTCAAATCCACGAATTGTTTACTGTTATACTGTCCATGGTTACTGACTAAGCTGTCTTTTAGACAAACACCTTCTCCAAGCACAATCTTATCGTGTCATGATTTTCTTTTCTTTTGGTTTTTGCGACAAAGACCATTGAAAAGGTTAGTTTTCAATTATTAGAAATTCTAATATTTTGCCTCATTCTTTCTATCTTTACTGCTTGCCCCCCCCCCCACCCCCCACTTTGTGCCTCTAAAGACCATGCCGACGGATGCAGGCTTGCGCTCAGCTTTTCCATTGCAAGAAATTGACTTCTAATCATTCGTGTTCGTCGGATGCGTTCAAAGGCGTTATTCTATTGCGAAGTTCTGGCAAGTTTGCTGGTGATTCCTGCTTAATGTTTCCTCTAGGGCGAGGTCTAGCGGGTGTCAAATCTGGGTATCTCGCAACACAGAATAAAAACCGCTGCCTTTGCAAGCATCCGACGGACAAGAATGATAGAAGTCGATATCGGACTGGAAAAGAGACGCAGCCTCATCCGTGTATATACAAGACGGCCAACTTCCCCAGGTAGGGGGAAGAGCAGCGCAATAAAGAATTACTGAGGCAAGATCCTTTGGAATTTCTAATATTGAAAATAATCTTTTCAAAATCAGAACTGATCTTGTGGGCAAAAACAAAGAAATCATGAACAAAACGAATGATTTGAGATGTTGTATTTCTAAAGACGACTGAAATGCAAAAATCCGTGGATAAATGAAAGTGGTGGCAAGTTATTTCAATCGGCATAACCAAAATCAATGTGCAATCCTATGTGGAAAATATCTTTTCGGTGTCGGAAACCTAAGACAGCACTTTTTAGAATTTGTTTATTTTTTGTGGTTTACTTTTTTTCTCACTTTGTGAAAATAGAGGGCACTTTGAGGGTTCCTTTTTTTTTGAGTTCACCCGTTCTTGGAAATGAAATTAGTGGCTAATATATAACTTACTCCAAAGATATAACTCCCCAATTATGCATAATTAATTCATCATCGAAATCGAATTGTCTATTTCGGGTCCCGTTTAAATGGGTTGGTACATTTACTGCACGCACTTTGTCTGCTCCCAGTCGAATTCAGAGCCTTGACGGAATAAAGTTCACGTGATACTGTAACTTTATTCCGTCAAGGCTGCTAATTTCAACTGGGAGCAGACGAAGTGGGTCAACAAATGTACCAACCCTTTTTTAAATTTTACAAGGCGTCACAGTTTAATATCAGTAGCTAACTTAGATCAATATAATGACGATCAACATTATTGCAAACAATTGTAGACATCGCAAAACGCAGAATGGGTAAGCCTGCCTAATGTTCGATCGGTCCTGAAGCGATATATTCTTGGCCACAGCTGTGCCTTACCCTGAAGATTTGCGGCTTCGACGCATAAACCCCCGCAGGGCCGCGTGCAAGTGCTGTAGCCTGCTATTAACTAAAACGGGATCCGTCTGCTCATTACAAGTCCACTTTAAGGGTATTTAGCCGGCTGACAATGTTTTCAGTTTGTGACTTATGGACGCATCTTTTTCACATTCACATGCGGGGACCATTGAATATTAATTATAAAAGAAACAATATACCAGATGTTTGAATCGTAAAGGAATTTTATTATGGGAATAACAGCCAATTTTTGGAAAAAATAAAGAATTTTATGACGTCACTGCATTGATTGTTTATTATTTTGCTCTCGGGGGACCCATTTCAGGGTAAAAATGAGACGTACCTAGGTCCCTACATTGGAAAAACAACCGATTATCGTCATCGTACGTCGGTTTTTGAATAAGTAGGGAAAAGGTAAATTTTGTACTGTTTTTAGACACTAATAAACGTGTCTTTTGGAAAATAATAGCACTCTGGGCAGAGGGGTCATGTACAGAACCTTGATTTAACATAGTCGGATTTATATATAGCGGTCGCCCCCGAAGAGCAAACTGGTGGGGGATCCTGATACCTGACACGATGACCCGGTACCTGACCGGGACAAAAACCGAACCAAACTATTCCATCATCCGTTCCGTTTAATAACTACCTAACGGCAAAGCGTCAAGCATTCTGTATCTCCGTTGTCACAGCACAATCGATCAAGATGTGGAGACTATACCTGTAGTAAAGACTATTTTCAATGCACTTGAAGGCGTAGTAAAGACACCTTCGAACCTAACAACCTATAGATGATATCTAGCGCATAATCGCGCTCTTTCTACAGAACCGCTTGGGAAGCTCAGTCGGTTAGAGCGTCGTGGCATGTTACGAAGTCGCCGGTTCGAATCCGCAGCGCATCATGGTTTTTTTTTTTCAACACTATCGGGCGCTGGCCATCTCCAGGGAGTAATAAATATATTTACACACAAGCTGTGACGTCACCCTAATGTTTTTTCGCTCCATTATTTTTTGCACGAATGGAGCGAAAGTAACAATAACACGCCATTCGTAACTCAAAAAAGGGACTGCTTTTTGGCGAGGTTTTTACGAATGGCCGTCTTATTGGATACATTCGCTCCATTCGCGCAAACAATGTCAGGAAAAACAATACAGAGCAGGTATTACAATATAGCACAATTTTGAATAGATTTTCGTTTGGATAAAAAATCACATGAAAATACGATATTCATACCCCTACAACGAGTTATTTTTGGTTCTTTCCTTTTTAGATTTGTGTTGTTTTTTTTTTTTTAATGTTAACTGTTTTTTTGTTTTTAAAAATTGGTATTTTCGTATTTTTTTATATTTTGTATGACTTGGAGTAATTTCAATACATTTTTCAACTATAAAATATCTTGTGTTTGAAATTTTTGAAATTTGAACTGTTTGAAATCTTATATTTCATGCATGGTTTATCTACTTAATTTTCCTGTTTCCTTCAAACTTTTTGTTTATCGTGTACTTAGGCCTAGAATATTTTTGTTCAGTATTGTTTTTTTAATTTGTCAACACTCTAACCGAAGCTTGCTGGTTCTTTGTATCTTTTTGTGCGTTTTCTTTATAATGTATTTAATTTGTGTTTTCCCTGTTTATTTGATCTATAGCTTCAATCATAATATAGTTAGTTTTTGCTACTGAACATTTGTGTAAAGTAAAATATGCATGACATTTCCGTTGGTTTCATAGGAAATTATTCGACGTAAATTTCATTATTTTTTTTCATTTTAAAAAGACAAGAGACATTTTAGGAAGCAGCGCCCAGCAGCGCCCATTTTTTTTCGAACATGAGTTTTTGCATTATTTAAATGCCTATCATCATAATTCGATCACACATAAGTGACTAATTAAGGCACTCTCATGATTTGCTGATCAGAAATCAATAAAAATCAATCAAAAATCAGATTTTTGCATGGCTGACCGAGTTATGTTCCTAACTTACCTGCAATGGTCAAGTGATGACCAAAGACAGCCTAACACGGAACAAAATCGGATGTTAGGTCATAAACTGTTCCGTAACGACACTTACTAAACACGTACAGTGAATGGGGATTCAATCTTTTGAATACTGATTTATTTCTTAGTTTTCTATTATTTTTTCAGTTTCAAAAAAATAACTTATGAGAATTCTACAGACTTACCTTCACTTTTAGTTATTCTGCAAATTTTAATATTTGACAGCTCATTCGGTTGGATCACTGATAGTGTCTTTAAGCTGAATGTTATCACCCGATTGGATGTAATAAGATGAATAATTAGTATATTTTGCTTTGTTCTGTCGTGCACGACAAAAAATCAAGCATGCTTTTCTCTCGAGTCCAATTAAAGGTGCAACGAGAGATTTCACATAGGCGTTCTTTAAAAAATCGACAGTACTGAATTTGCCCTGATGTACGCTTTCCAGCAAAAATATCCCCCATCTAAGATTAAGCTGAGAAATGTTTCTTTGGTTACAAAATTGTGACAATCTCTAATTTCGATATAGGTGCAAATATAAATTCAGCCTATGTTTTAACATTGAAATATAAGCAAATCACAATCATCTTTTTTCTCTCTTCAAGGCATTTCTGTAGCGAATACAAGGTAAGATATCATGGAGTCTCAATCTTGATTTAATGAACAATTATGACGCCAATATTTGGGTGCCTCAATCTCTCGTTGCACACCTTATAAGAAGTCCAATAGGCTATGCGCTAACCCAGTGTTTCATGTCTGTAAATGTAACAATTTTTTGTTTTTAAATTTTGGTTATAGGGTTAGAGTGATTCGTGAGTGTATGTCATAAATTAAATGTCTCCTGTAAAATTTTAAAGGGGTACGTATGAACCTATTTCACCCGCGACCATTTTTAGTCGGCCAGATTAATAAATTGAAAAAACTTTCTTTAAAAAAACGAATGTGTAAAATGCGATTTGAAAAACCTGTATGCGAGCGCAAGCCGACATATTTTTTAGGCCTAATTAGGTGAAAAACGATACCACGCACCTTCACACATAACCAAGTTCCCTATTAATCCTTGGCATATCCGGGAGAAAAATACACACTTACCGATGAATCTTTGTTCCCATATAGAGCCATTAGTCAATCAGTATATTCCCTCCCGGAATTATATTTGCCATCGCATTTACTGGATATCTGGGTTATGGATACAGTATGTACAGATACATCATCCTTTTCGTAACTCCATAACTCCCTCAGATTCGATTTTGGATCATTCCATGCACAATTCAGGTTTATTCTTTTGAACAACGAAATCATGATCATAATACAGAATAATATTACAGGCATCCTCAAGTTGCAAGTGGCAATTTAGCTTGTAATTCCAAGATACGGTTTCATATACAGTTCGTATTGCAATCCTATACATCACACAGGTGTCTGGCTTGACCCTATACAGGCCTTGGTAAATGGTTGAGTTTCCTTCGTTTTAATGAACACATCATCGTTTACACACTTTATGGCCGTAATTTTCATCATAGCAGTATCTACTCCTTAGGATCAACCGGTAATAAGTCAATGCGAGTACTCAAATGTAACTGTACAATCCACTCTGTAGCACACTGTGACAACATCCTCAACGTCACGCAACATATACCATGAAATCTACAGTACGCAACTGCTGAATCGGGGACTGAAAATGCGATCAATATTGACCTATTCTTTCATCATTATCAAAGCACAGAATGTTTGTCCAGTATTAGCGTTTTAAAGACTACTTAATATCACAACCATTCCACCAACCTTTTAATACATAATCCGGCTTCAATCGGTACTTGATTATCTTGTGATGAGACAACTTAACTTCAAAAACCTCCATTCGTGCAAAATAATGGAGTCGAAAAGCCATATGGTGACGTCCCAATGTGTGTTAAGTCGGATTTTACACTCGTAACTCTCCTTTCGTGGCTGAGAATTGGCTGCGGGGCGTAGCCCCTCAGCCAATTCTCATCCACGAACGGAGAGTAACACTCGTGTAATATCCTTTACATATTTCAAATGCATTCAAGATCATAGTGTGGTATTTTCATGACGCTTACCAGCAATTCGTGGTAAGCTATTACTTAAATAAATTAGTTTTTCAACATGTTCAAACAATTCAAATCAATGCAAAATTAATGCCTCCTTAGTAATAGCCATGAAACAGTAATAGTAGCATGTCATGTCCACGCATGAATTCTGAACATTTACCTTGCATGCAATACCTTGTGGAGTTCGAATTTGACACCCCTCACTTGGTTTTGAAACATCCGCATTTAAGTGATGAATTTCAGCTGTGCTTTTAATAATTTGGGTTTTGTATTGAATGTACACAAACCCAAAACTCCCCTGCAAAAGTATCTCTCTCAAACATAAATACCCTTGAACATACCGCCATGGCTATCAGAGCATATTTCGCTCTGTAAAGCCATGCGCACCGATAACTCTAATATCAACACGCCCTATTTAATTATTATATCCTCCCAAACCATTGCACCCTGGTTCCCAGTCACCTATTCCATATGAGCAAAGATTACTAAGAGGAAGATAGGACACTCCCCCTATTTTTTGCAACGGAAGGGGACTTCCATGGGGAGGACGCTCCTAGTGTCTGGTAGGTAAAAGCGACGACATCGACTCTTTTACATGTGTGAGCAAAATGGCGCGAAGTCAAAAGTAACGTGCTATTTTTGTGGGGTGCTTACTAAAAATCCAGAATTTTATAACACATTTGCATTTTTTCAATATCCTAAACAAAGGAAAAGACATAATGTTAAAATATGTTGTGATTTGCCTTAGCATTATAGGGACATTCAAGAAATCGACAACCTCGTTCGATCCCTTTGTCCCCCGACTTTTAAACCAAAAAATATGTGCTTACGTGTTAAAAATGAACATGGCGAGTCAAAAATTACGCACAAAACCGCGGTCGGTCCGGCCCTAGTGGGGGTTGTCGTACTCATTTGTCTAGAACTTAGTCACATGTCACAAAACAGTGACTTTGCAGTACGATGGTATTTTGTACTTTATGTCGGGAACGCATAACAAATGTAATGTAAAGTTTGCCAGTTTTCAAAAGACAAAGAGTTATCTATATTGAAAAGAATGACCCCATCTTGCAGCTGGCTTTTTTCCCACATTGACATAAAATTGAAAGAGGACAAAAGAGTTGGCCCTGCTAATGTTAACAATAGTGCCACATGTAAGAAAACAACCGCAATTACAATTACATTTATATGACATAATTATGTTATCTGGTTATAAGGCTACACAATAAACCGGTCCTTCACTAACTTATAAGCTGGTATACACTACTATTGAGGCAGGGCATTCTAATCTCACCAAGGTTTCACTGAGTTCATACCTTGGGATTGCCATGTTAACAACAGCTGACCATCAATTTTATGTTCTGGTACATAAATCCACTAAGAACGGGTGTGGATTTGCTCATATACTGGTGATTGGAAGTTATTGAAACTGCGCCATTGGAATTTATATTTGTATTAAGCTCATGTGCTACGTGTCATGGTGTGGCTATTGTGTATTGCCTGCCAATGATGTCGACTTTGATTGGTCACTTGGGGTGGGGGGGGGTAATTTGCGCCCCCTGTTTGTTTTCTTCCCCCGTTCCCCCCCCCCCCCCCCCGACTAGAAAGAACATGACGGTTTTTGGCCAAAACTGCGATTGATCGCAAATTGGGAAGGGCAAATATCCAGCGATTTGGCCCACTAATTTAGGTATTTTTACATAACACCCCCCAACATTTCACCCCCACTCCCCTCCACCCCCCACCAGTCCCTCCCCTCCCAACACCACTAATGACCCCACCTTTTCCCGTCCCCTCCCCCCATAAAATGACGTCTGGTGCCGCTACTGAGCTCATGGAGGCTCCCCCCGGCGACAGTCCTAATAATTTTAATTTGGTGGAGTTATTATTTTTAGCAAAAAGTTCATTTTAAGACTATGACCAGAAAATTGATTGACATGAGGGCATCAGATGCACCCAATTTGCTGGTAATAACTAATATATACTGTGAGCAACTCCCATCTTGGAGGTGACGCGTTATGTGACCCCCATGTATTTTGAAAATGCACTCCCGAAGACCAACAAGTTGTTTTTAAATTTATCCAATTGTCCACCTAAAGACAAACCCCCCCCCCTATTTGGGGGAAAATTTTTGAACATTTTTCGACCCAATGACCCCTATTTGGTAACTTTTTTAGCAAATTTTATCTAAAAAGACCACATTTTTGGAAAATTTTGCATGCCAAATTTGTCACCAAAAACCCCACCCCCCCCCCTATTTTGGGGACATTTATTTTGGCTGGTCTCTCTCACACCCAAATACACTATTTGTTTGGTACTCTGTCACAGAATGCCCTGGGTTTGGAAGGACGCCAGCCTTACAGTGCCCATACCCATTTCATATGTGATACCCGAATACCACCACAACCCCCCCCACCCTCCCCCTTTCATACTGGTCATTCACTTCATTATTTCCCCCCCTCTTCACTGTTTTTACCCACCACCATACTACCTGAACGATACACCATGCATCATGTGCACGTTTACAAATCGTGTAACAACGATTCAACTTGGGCAACAGGCGGTTGCTTGAAATCGGCCGCGAAAGAATCCGCTTACACATTGAAAGCGTGACTAAAATGATGCAAGCAAATGTAAATGGCCATTTAAAACCTAGGGTGTCCACCCCTCAAAACAAAACTGTTCATCTCTATAGAACATATTTCTACATCAAATGTTGACATAGATCTTTCGTGGTACACCCTCTAAATTTTTTGTAAAAAATGGTTAACGTTGCAAGCAAAATTTCGCATTTTGCATTGCGATGATCAAATTCTTGAGGGATTTGGTTAGATCTGGCAGTCTAAAAGGTTTCCGAAATTATAAGAAAGCATTTTTTATTATTCCTCATCGGCTTTTAGTGATTCACTCAGTCTTTCGTTATCTTTTCCCCCTTTCTGTTCTTTCTACGTTGAGAATAATCGCCATCTGGCGTCTGGTGGGTAATTTGCTGACGTAGAAAAGCGTTACAAAATCGTTTGCCGTACAAAATAGGGGGAGTGTCCTATCAGCGCCTTTGCCAAGATAACTTTGCTATGAAGCAGTAACATCTCAATTCTCTTGGCACAGATTCGTAGCTTTTTAACAATACCAAATACCCCTTTGTTTGGGTATGATATATGATACCCACTCATACAAGGTCAGTTCATGCCAATATATGTACAAGTAAACATAACCCCTGACCTGTGTCCTTTGTGATTGGTATAATGTACTCAGTAGTGATTGGCATGCTCAATCAGGCAATATTGTGTTATATAGACGGCCCCACTTTTTTTGCCGGCCGAAACATTCACGTACAAAAGTATAGATTTATCGATATTCCGTGTGTAATTTATCGGCGGGAGGATAGTGGCCGTGCAAGCCCGATAATGCCCACATAACTCATTGTACTTTATAGCATAGAAGGTATTTTCATAGCATCCAAACCAAGGGGTGAAACGCATTCCAAACCAGTCGTCCGTGATGGGCGCTGACATTTGAAGATTGCACGGAATAATTATCAGTTTGGGTGCTTGTTATCCACACATAATGTCAATTAGATACAAACACAATCCCGCCAAAATATCATTTTGGATGTTGGGGTGCTATTGGGTGGTAAATTTTGTCCTACCCATGTCCACACAACGAATGAAATGACCATCAGTCGTGTTGATTTAAATAACCAAACACGCCGCCTCAATGTATTCATCTTTTCACCTAAGCGCGCATTTGGCAAAAAATTTATGAGAAAAAGAGTATCTGAGCACAATGATCCAGGTACACTATTATTACACCTGCCACCCTCTAACACATACATTATTTGTATCACTACCGATTAGTATATGCAAAGCGGCACCCACAGTATGTGGAAGATGGCGGAGGCAGCCCATTGCTTCTATTGTTGGTACTCTAGGTTTTCTTTTGGCGCAAAACATGCGAGACGGTGAATTTCTAAAATTACGTAACGTTTTGCCTCTCTATCTATATAGAACCTCTTTGACCAAACCACCTACTTAGCCTACAGCAAAACACCCCAATACCAAATAGGTTCTATATATATAGAGATGGCAAACGTTACGTAATCTTTAAGAAATACCCGTCTCGCATGTTTTGCCGACACAAAGAAAACATAGATTACGCAACATAGAAAGAATGCTGCCTCCGCTTCTTCCATACTGTGGGTGCCGCTTTAGGCTATACACTAATCGTTAGTGATACAATTAAGTATTGTTAGAGTGGCCAGGTGTAACAATAGTGCACCTGGATCATTGTGCTCAGATCTCTTTTTTTTCTTCATAAGCAATGTCGCGATTAGGTGAAGATGTATCATTGAGGCGGTTTTATTTAAATCAAACGACTTGACGTGTCATTTCATTCTTTTGTGCCATGTAGGACATAATTTAACCTGAGTTTGAGTTATAGTAAACTGGAGTGGAAACGCACTGGTAACCTATTGTACACAGCTCGTTTCGAGTGTTAATGGGCGCCTATTGTCCGGAAACTTAACTCAAGTGGTTTGAAGTTATGCGTTGACGCCGGACGGGACGTCCTCACTTGCCCGAAATTGCTATAAACCAAGATCCCGCACACACAGCAATTATTTTTTTTTAAGCATGAAGAGCGACTTTGGGCATATGATTTTTAACGTAATTAGGGTAATATGAAGAGCACGGCACGAAAATCTGATGAAATTATGAGCACCCATGCCCCGATCGGTAGGTGACTTGCCTTTATTTTTCGTCACCTTTCCGACATGTTGCGGGTGCAATCCATCAAGTTACTGATGATCAACTCTACCCGTCTCAGCTCAGGCCATGGTTAAAAAATGCTGAGTGATTAATCCCAGGCTAGGCTGGAATTTTGTTACTTTTTCCGCTCATTACCACTTTAAAACCATCGTCCACTTTTTCTATCGTAAGTGCAACTATTAAGTTAAATTTCGTATATAGGCCTAAATGTAAATTCTGTTGAACCAAACTAAACTTCACGCCGACGGGCGCCTGTCTATTGCGTGTTGTGTGTTCGATCGCATGTTTTTTGTGGGCATTTTTTTTTCCAAAAAGATATTTTTAAGACAAATCAAAATAAAATGACCATGACATATTTTGCACTTATAACAACATTTTTCAGTTATTTTCAAATGTCAATTTCAGGGTTGTAATTTTTTTAATTTAATGATTTTTTAAAAATACTTTTGACTTATTTACTGTTTGTTTTATTTTGGGTTTACTTCTAATTAACATATAATGAAGGAATGTTGTTTGGACCAGTCCATTAATACATGGGGTGAAATGTAATAATTTTAGTCAGAAAAAAAAAATGAATTAAAAGGTTTCCTGAACAATCATATGTTATCCTTGTATATTTACTCAAACAAAAATAATTTGTGACAGTGAAAAGATTCAAAATATGGTAACACATGCAATGAGATGCACGTACTTTAGGTTTTTAGAGCAAGCCTTTACTGTACCGGGAAGTCCCTTCAACAACTCGCTATCAGAATGTGGGATTTTCCCCGGGGATTTTCATGAAACTTTTCGGCAGATTTGTTCAGTCTGGCTGACTCTAAAAATTGGGTTTTACCTGATTTTACTCAATTGAGTACAGATTTTTTAACGAAAAATAAACACTGTAGACAGAGCTCAATTTTGTGATTTTTGCGGAGAAACATTCACATAAATTTTTAGCCGGGCCTAGATTCCTTCTAATGAAATCATGAGTTAGGCAGCCGGGCCTTCTTGTTTTGTAACAGCATGGTAACAGCAGTTTGTTTACAAATCGTCTCTGGTTTTTATAAATAACATTTCAGATTATGTGAATAATTCTTAATTTATATTTTTTAGGCCTAACAGTTATTTAGTTAATACAATTAATTTTCATTTACTCCTTAATTAAAATGACACCAGTAATAATTATCTTTTTATATAAGTTTCCTTTCCATTTACCGTCTCCCTCCCAAAAAAAAACATTCATAACGCCTATTATAACACACATGAATTACTATTATTAGTTAAATAACTTGCTGGCAAAACCAGAATCGTCCATAAGTCATTTGAACTTATTTCATTTTTATCATAACAGAACAATATCAACAAACAGCCATAACCGGGCTTCATGATCAATCAAAACATATCAAACAAACAACTCTGAATTGTGAAACGTTTTTCCAATAAGTGCCATATCTCAGCTGCCCGTATTGCCCGAGGTCTTCAGCACCAATCTGAACGGAACATTCATCTTCATTTAAAATACACACATTATGTTCCGAAAATTCAATTTCACTTCATTTATTATTTTTATAGATATTTAAGCAAAAGGTAACAAGAATTTCGCAAAAACAAAGCTTATCATACTCCGCAGAAAAGCACACGGAGCCGAGTCGGGTATCGTTAAAAAGCTGCTGAATTCACCTCCGAGGTGTTGTTTTCACATGCACTATGTGGTGAGACAGGCAATAAGGTGAGTTTTTGTCGGCAATCGAACGACAAGTGACTCATTTCAAAGGAGGTCACTGAGGTTCACACTTACCAGCTCATTACATATTGACTCCATGCCACTTGAGCCGATTAAGCCGCAAACGCGCTGTGGTTGAAGTCGCCGACATGACTGCAGATAATAGTGTGAGTGGATTCGTCTTTGACTACTGAAAGAGGCACTTGAGAATATGAATGGTAATTTCTAGTTTCTCTCCATTTACATAATAACATTAACTCCATGATTTAACCACACAATAGCACCCAACATCCATCAACCTGAATTTTGTGGATTGTTGTATCGAATTGACATTATGTGGTGTATACAACACCCAAACTAATATTATTCCGTGCAATATTCAACATGTCAGCGCCGAGCACGGACGACTGGTTTTGATGGGTTTCATTCAACCCTTGCCAATAACACATCAATATGGCATCCTAGATAAAGCGCACAAAGCAACATTCGCACCCTACCTGGTACCTACACACGAATGGGCTAGCTATCCGGCTTTATAACATACTTTGTACAGTTCGTGTTTTAATCACATAGCCCTTTGTTATAAAGACGATACGCCATTGCATTGGAGAATGAATGTATGGGGCTCCTTCTTCTGGCCCTCTCTTTTTAACAGTAGAATAAGAAATTGTTCTGCTCTTAACTCGAGTAAGCGTAAAAGCATCAAAATAAATTTTCATACAAATAAATAAGCGCAAAATCGCGTCCAAGACCCAATTCGCAGTATTCCCAGGTCTCAACTTCCAAGACTTCAAACTTCAGCTTAAAACTGACCTTTTTTGTCAAGCTTTCCATGGCTAATAGCTGTTTTGTTTGATTTTGCTGTTGTTCATGTTATGGCGCTTTGAGTTCTCCTAAAGATTGGGTGCATTAATAGACTTATTTAATTTTATTATCAAATTTCATGATAGGTCAAAAATATTGAATGGGTAACTATAAAATGTTGCAGAAACTTTTATAAAACTCTTGTAACCGAATAACTTGGCCTCAATATTTTTCACCGTAATTATTGAAACATCGTCAAAACTGAAATCATGGTTTGTTTTTTATATAACCCGATAAGATCTCTGTATTGCAATAGATTCAGTAATCATCCTCTCCCCAGACAGGAGAAATCCTATCTATCTGTTTCATCAAAAGAATTGGTTGTCCCCAAGTAAAACGCTTTGTGTCATTTCGCTGTGGAATCTCCATGGACATCTCTCTCACTTATTTTGCAAGTGATTTTTTTCCATGCAATTTGAAACATGAAAAATGGAAAACATAAATACATTTATGGAAATGGAGAACGTAATACATTTACCCGAAAAATGGAAAACAACTTTCCCAAAACACTTTTCCCATAAAATTTGGCTCATAATAGTAGAAATAAATACTTCTGAAATAAATCGTAAAAAGTTACTCCATACGATTTACGGGCTAAGCAGTTTGGAATGGCTCCGCTTGGAATCAGGCCGCATTCAGGTGAAAGGCGCCATTCCTTTTAAAAGTTCAAAACTCATCTCTTGGTTAGTCCTTTCACCTTCATGGAAATGTCCCAACTCGTCCTGAAAGTATGAATCTTCACTGCCGTTTTTATAAATGTTTTGTATTTGCGGCAACTATGTGCAAGCTTACATTACAAAAAGTACTGTGATAACATACCGTATGTACCTTTGTAATGGGAGGTCCTACAAAACACCGATTCATCTAAACTGAACGGGCCGTGAGTCCAATATTTCTTCTATCGTAATTTTAAATGGTTGTGTCAACGAACCTTTGCGTCACTTCAAAACGTCTTAAGTGGTGTTGTTTCTAAATGCGAATGTTTAGCCTTTCGAAGTTTATAATGGAAATATGACCGGATACAGCCTTCGCATAAATATTTATTTTTTCTGTAAATAAAGGATTAATTTTAATTAGATATACCTCGTCTAATGATAACGATCCAACCGCTGTGAGATATTCTGCAAATATCGAAGAGGAGATAAGCTTATTTAGTTCTTGCTTTATTATGATCAGTTTAAGATCTTTTCCTTCCTAATCCATTATTTCGTGTTTGCGTAATATAAGAGCTACTTAATCCTCCTTACGCAAAATGGCTGGGGATCGAAGCTGTTGTTGTTAATGTATTGGCCTCTTTTTCCCGCTACCTTCCTAACACAAATTTTCGAGTCTATTGTATTTACTGTCGAAGCAGATTCCCAAGTATGCAAATGAGGTATTGCCATTTATTCCGTCACGCGCTATTGCACAATAATTTAATACTGAAGCCAAAATCTCAGTATGAATCGTATGATTCTACACATAAAGAAAACAATAAATAACGATTTGTAAGTATAGCAATTTTATAATATTACTAAAATGTACTTAATAACTGTGTAGCTTTTACCAACGTATGTAAATTAACTTCATAATTATGTATTTTTAAAACGATTATGTCCAAATTTTACTTAAGTTTACCTAACAAATTTACGAATTATTGAGGTTTTATGCTACATAACTTGTGTAATTTTGAACGTACAATGTTTTGTGGTACGGGAATATCAATGGTTTTTTCCACTTACGGTTTGCAAAACTATCATAATAGTGTGTAGAAATGGCTTTCTTCAGGGCTTCCTGTACACGGACTCGTACCAGCTTCAAGTGTTTGTCAAAGACCATGAGGAATAAATAGAGAGCTGAATTCACCTTATTTTTAGTTTTAATTACCATTCTAGTTTCTGTTTTTATAGGGGCAAGGTTTTATACATCCCCATATACTAAAAATATAAGCTTTATTTGTTTGTTGTGTCTTGAGAATTTGTATTCGCCATAAAATATGAATTCTGAAGGCATTTTCATATGCGCAAATACTGTGTAAGCAATAGATGTCTATCTAGCAGGTGGGAGTAGAAAAATACAAGGTTATTACGTGTAATGACTCCAAAATCTTACATTTTGAGGGATTGAGTGAAGGGTCACCGGTTGACATTGGAAAGGTCTTTTCAATATATGTAGTAGCTGTTGGTTTGTCTGAGCTGCCCGTGTGCATCGAGAATGTCAGAAACGAATATAGAGCTAAAACTGTAAATAGAAAGTTCTACACCACTACCCAACTGGTTTTCAGTATATACAATTACAATATAGTGCAGCTGCTAAGTTTTATTTTCGCCAGTTTTAAAAATTATGCTTAATTAAATCATAAAAAATTTCATGATGCTAGTATTCCGTTGGTGGTTGGTTACGCTGAACATGTCCATTTGAGTCAATAGGAATATTATAGTTAATTAAAATAATTAACCACAAGTTTTAATATTGTGCTTAATCACTCTGAACAGTCTCAAAGGCGACTGTTTGCCATTATTATTTATACCGACTTCAGGAAATCGTCACATATTTCGCCTTCTCTGAGGGTGGCTGCTCAAAGACATGCCCTTAACAATCGAACATTGCTTATCGAACTAACATTGTAATCATTCCCCATAACAGGTCCCAGATTATCTTGGGTCGGACGAGGCCAATTGAGATTAAATCTTTTGCCCAGGACCACAAACACGTTGGTCCCAGTGACCACAGCCGGGAATCGAAAACTCACGATATTTAAACGGTTAATGACCCCACCCCACGGTCCTGCGCTTTTTAACTGGACCACACGTGCTTCAAATAATTATGCCGCGTTACAAAAGTAAGAGGTGATAGGACTGAGTTTTTTTAAATAGGAACACAACTCCTGGTCGTATAAAGTCAAAATGTAAAAAATTTTTTATTTATTGTAATGTTGTAATATTTGCCAGTCTTGTTGAAATTATGGTAAATTGCATCACCGTCCCATGGAATAGTTTTAAGGGAATTTTTATTATTACTGCCAGCAAAAAAAACAAAACCGCCTTTTATAAACCTTGAATTTAAATTCCCCTTGTCAACTCAGACATAATTTACACGAATGGTGCTCACTTTTTGAAGCCCCAAGATGTTGAGTGCATGATTGATGGCATTTGTATCTTTGTTAACTTTGTCACAAATCGCTTTTTCAACCGTGATCATTTGATCAATATATCGTGTTTTTCATATTTAGGGCCAGAAGTTGACGTACTCACGTTGGGAGCGAGAGTGATGAGAGAGGAGAAAGTAGAGATTTAGAGAGAGAGGAGAAAGAGTGGGAGATAGAGGAGGAGGAGGAGAGAGACAATCGGAATGTATTGGAGGTTGTATTTAAACTGGCTTGTCATAATTTGTACCACAACTACTTAAATAAAATTGGGGGGTAAGAGAAGGCTCAAGTTTATTAATATACTCTTCGCGAGCGCTCTCAAAACCCGTCTTATCGTTGTTATTTACAATAGTTATCTCTGTATATGACAGTTTACAACCAAAAACCTTTCACTTACAAAAAACAACCCTCTGTGACGTATCCGAAGCTCGATGTGATTTCACCCGGCACAGATAGCATCATGAAGTGTGATGTTGATATGCTCGGTTGGGCAACGGGGCGGAGTCTTCGGCACCTAGAAATGTTATTAAAACTAGAGCTAGAAACCAAAGCCATATTAAATGTTTAAAGAGCTTTGCGGTCCTATGGAAGTCATGGACTCCTTCAAATAGCCTGGGACTTATAAGCTTTATTCGACCTTGTAGCTCGACTTTGTTACTGAATGTGGGCCATATCAATTTGAATAAGACTGTAGTAGATTTCAAAATAAGTGAGGACCTCATAAAGTTTAGGTCTGTCCATTCACGTGAGAGGTAATAGGAATTAATTTAATGGCCACAGGTAAAAAAGTTTTATGATACTCATACAATATATAGTACTATAGGATAAGCAAATAAATATGGACTTAAAATACTTATTTCACATCTTACATAAATGGATGTTCCAATTGAAGTATTAGGATGGTGAAAACACCAGCATTTATTTCATAAACGTTGTTATTTGAACATAACGTTCTTGACAATGCCAAAATACCCATCATATCAGAGCATTGGAAAAAAAAATAATGCTTCTTATATGTGCACAATAACCACACCACCCAACTAGTTTTTATTTGGTCATCAAAAAAATGGGCCAACCTTGTATAAGGATTAGGCGCAAAACGATTGGCATCCCGACCAACAATGGCTTAAGTCCTTCAATCATTAACCAGACCATTGTATAACTGAATAATCAATTCCAGTTAAGCCGCTTATGTACAGGAAATTTGTATGATGGTCACAATATGTTTTAATGGGCAAACAAAGGCTAGTCACTGCATGGCAAGGGATTGACACCATATACAATTGTCACCACCTAGTCCGAATATGCAGGGAGTCTCACGTAAATTGAAATCTACTATAGCACAGCAGCAAACCCTAACCTAGCTTTCACGTATACTAACTGGTAAAGGGGGATCATCACACTAAGGTTTGTTTAGCATATTCACTGAGAAATGTGAGCGGCATGTTACCAACAAATAATGCAGGTGTGCGATTGAATGTTAACATTTTAGCGATTATATAAGTGTCTCACAAAAAGGGACCAAAGTTTAAAAAAAACGGGGGACGTAGGGCAGCCGATTAGCAATTCAGCATGTAATGCTCAAGCAGAGCCATCCACATCAGGTCGCCAGCACACGGATTACACTGACGAATCAAAATCCAGTGTAGGTCAGTTGAGACCTTTTGCTACCTGGGCAGGCTAAACCGAGATTTCTAATGTGAGGGGGGAGAGGTAGCACTTCAATTGGTTTCTTTCTCTTCTAAGGGATAGGGGTAAAACTCTTTAAATCTAACTTTCAAAAATAATAATTACTTAGAATCTTGAGTATTATTTAGTATTGTATGAGGTTAATTTGAAGCAGTTATTTAATGAATTTTTGTTTAAATGTGCACCAAGACACCTATACATGTTAGATACATGTATTCAAGGTTATTTGTATTGACAATCGCCGCGCAGTGAGATGAACTGTAAAACATGACATGGACGTCACATTGTTCGACAACCTAACGATGGTAGTGTTGGGCCCATCCGTTTACCGTTTTTATTTTTTCTCTTATTATAGCTAATTAATTATTTGTAATAGTATCAGGGTTGGGAATCGCTTCAACATAAATTTATCACATATGTAAACTAAAAATTAGCGCGTTTTATTTTCCTTTAAAGTATTGGACGAACTGCATTTATCAACACAACCAATAAACACACACCAAAGAATTAGGATAGTAAAATGTTGACGATAGCTACCATATAATATATTTTCTCCAGCCATGTCTATCCTAACATATTTTACAGAAGATTGCTCTTGTTGTCCTACCATTCGGACCAATATGGGGCATTAAGTAAGTGGTCGAAGTTGCATGGTTGCTACTGGCGCACTGTTACTGAATCTTAGCAGTCTTACGTAATCGGTTGCACAAATAAAAAGCTACGTATGCTGCTTGTCTAAATGAGCATTTCGTGGTATTCATGCTCGCCTCCTTCTACCGTACCTAAGGGAAAAAAGAGATTTCATTCTATCTGGCCATAATCTTCCGACATTGGGTTATAAATTTTGGAGGTGAATGAAATAGGTAAAAGCTACGTAAAAAAGATGCTCGATCCACAATTGAAAACGCCTTAATTTTGGAATAGGAAAATGAAACGCGCACTATACAGTGATGTCAACGTATGGATAAATCCTAACGTCCCTAAAGGCGGCTCTCATAGTAGCGGCAAGACCAACGGATAGCGACACGAAACGTGAAGAACACAAAATGATGACGGCAAAAGGGCGAAGCCCAAGATTTCGGTGACGGGTGGGAACGGACCTTCAGCGACAACACGAGACAAGGGGACGCATGGATGCGGCCAGGGGAACTAGTCTAGCGACCAAAATCGGACGATGCTTGGGCGGCGAATGACGATGTCTCGACGGAGCCAAACGACAAAGACCGAGGTCAGACGGCTGGCAGCGGATTGGCTGACGGTGGGTTGCGAACTTGCGGCGACAATGACGTGACTCATCGGTCGATACCAACACCTCGCGTGGTGTGTGTGTGTGTGTGTGTGTGTGTGTGTGTGTGTGGGTGTTTTTGTAGCACCTGCACACCGCGGACACACATATGAGGAAACACCCTTCACAAACTTCTACCCGCGGAAACACAGGAAACGGGGACGTCCGCGGTTAGAATTATTGGGTTTTCTTTTTCGGTCGGTACTGATTAATCACGTTCAATTATTCTTTCACCATCTTTCATCCATCTTTGATTCCGCGATTTGACGGTATCATTCCGTTTTGGTGTGCAAGTTGGGAGTGCATCGTGTGCCATGGTTGAGTCACTCTGATTAGTACTTTCAAATATCGACCGCTACGGCCAAACTGCCTAACTACTGAATGTCCCCAGTTGGATAGTAAGATAGAATGTCCGGTTCTAACCGGTATAACTCAAGTTCCGCATTTTCTGGGTGTTTCAAGTCTGTAGGACCCGCCCATCAACCAGTCACACCCTTCACTTTCCGGCCAAAATTCGCAATTCTTCGTCGCACTAAGTAGTTTCAATTTTCAATTTCGTACCTGGCGCAAGGTGTCGCGGTGCGAATGTACGGTCACTTTCCGTTGTTTTTGCCGTCAGTGGTCGATGAAAACGACTAGAAATTGTGACGACCAAACGAGAATTGCGGTCTCCAACGAAATCTGAACAAAATTGCAACGAATTTGTTTACCGTCACAAAATTTTCAACATGCTGAAAATTTGCCGACGAACAAAACTTATGCGGTCGCTAGCAGTGAAGTACTACACTGTTAAAAAATTCTGTTGTTTAGGCGACGAAAATAAAAAAAACCTGTTTTACGGGCCCGACCAACCCTGGTTTTTCAGCTTTGCAGAATTTGTTTTTAGTTTTTCCAAAAATCATGTAAAATCAGCCTGTTTTTAGCCCAAATTTATCAATTTTGGCAATGTTTTTTAGAAAATTTGTTTGTAAAAATGTTTCATTTTTTCTCTTGATTTTTCAGATTTTGAGGCTATTTTAGGCCAATTTTGAGCTCCAGAAAAGAAAAAAAAATTCAAGAAAAAAATCGCCCGACCGACCGACCCTACTCGAAAGGCCGCTCGCCCGTAAAACAGGGTTTCTTTTTTTCGTCGCCTTAACGGTAAAATACCGGAACCCTGCTGCCGGTATTCTACCGTTAAATAACAACAACCTTAAAGATGAATTTGCCGTTATGAAGAGAAGTTTGATGTTTTATCGATGTTTTGTATCAAGAAAACACATATTTTGTGCTAAAGTCTTTAAAATGCTCAAGAATCTCTTAAATACAGTAAATTTACTTTCTACGATGCACCGTATTTTAACGGTAGAATACTGGCAGCTGTGATTCCGGTATTCTACCGTTAAAAACGTCATTTTTTCTAACAGTGTAGATCATGATTTACGCGCAGAGATAAAAGATGTTTTCATAAACGAATTAGAGAAAATAAAGATGCTCATATTTGATGTCTCTGTTGAAAAGTTTCGAAGTTAAAGGGTAGCATTAGTAAAGAATCATATATAAAGCCAGTAAATTGTAATACCCCTTTCAGTCACGCCTAAATGCTTTTTGAACAAAATTAGGTTTACAGTTGTAAGTTTCCCGGTAAAAGTCCGGAAAAGGATGCCACCATTTTATATTCAGTATGTCTGTATATAAAATGGCGTCTTCCTATTCCACTATTTTATATTCAGTATGTCTACATCTGAAAGACTGCCGATGGATTTCTCAAGTATGCGGCATGGTGTACTGGCAAAGCTACGCTTTGTAAAAGTTTTGGGGTATGCATCAAAACTACTGACCTCTACACATGGATAGCGGGTCTGAGTCGCCGAGTGTCTCAACAGGAAGTTGCTTTTTTTACCTTGACAATATGGCGGGAAACATTGTATACACCTTGTCAAACAGTAGAACATCTGTGTGGAATACGTAACAGCAGGTGTATGCATTGTTAACGCCATATTGTATAGGTCACAAAGCAACTTCCTGATGTTTCACTCGGCGACCATTCAACTGTGCGGCAGCCCGCTATCCATGTGTAGAGGTCAGTGTATGCATCAAAACAATAGGGTAGTTCAGGGGTGTCCAACCTTTTTGACGCAATTCGCAAGGGCCGCATTGGTTGGTTGCAAACCTACTGCGGGCCGCAAACGAGTAATCAGGGCTATACAGTTTGGTTTATGACATGCCTACAAAAGTCTGGAAGTAGGACCTATATCTATACCAATATTTGCCAAAAAAGGGACTCATAGAAATACCAGAGATGCAGATTTTGAGTCAAATTTAACACAAATTGTCCATTTTGTTGACCTTTTTAGCAAATTGTGAAAAATGTTGGCTTCATTTTGAGGA
Source organism: Ophioderma brevispina (assembly GCA_023653785.1). Taxonomy (NCBI): domain Eukaryota; kingdom Metazoa; phylum Echinodermata; class Ophiuroidea; order Amphilepidida; family Ophiodermatidae; genus Ophioderma; species Ophioderma brevispina. The sequence goes on from JAMKCH010000407.1 coordinate 25,607, forward strand.
AATTGGACTAATTTTCCCACGATTTTTAGAAAATTTTGGTTTTAGATTGAAATTGGACTAATTTTCCAACAATTCAAATGACATTTTTTTTACAAATCTATTAAGATATTTATGCATGTTAATTTTTCTGGGAAGTACCTCGCGGGCCGCATGAGCGCTTTTAGTGGGCCGCAAATGGTCCGCGGGCCGCAGGTTGGACACCCCTGGGGTAGTTGTACAGGATGTCAATAGGTTAACTTGGCCAGGCCAGTTTTCCGGAACAACCCGAGCATGCAAAGAATACAAAAGAATCGCCTGCAGAAATACCTGAAATGTTCAGGTGAACCAGGTGCACGTATTGTATTCTTTGCATGCTTGGATGATCTGGGGGCAAACAAAAGTCCATTCAAAGTAATTTACTTCCGTGAAAGGACCCTATAGGACATTGAATTGAAGATTTTTACAACTCAGTGCCTTCAAAATTTCAAAACAAATATAAATCGTATATGTAAATATACCGTTCTGATGCTATCCGCTAGGAAAGCGAAGGACACCTATCGAACCTAGCTAACACCTGTAGATGATATCTATCGCTCCTCTACCAACCCTGCCTTGATAGCTTAGTTAGTAAGAGTGTCGTGTCGTGCATGTAATACGAAGGTCGCCGGTTCGAATCCGGCCAAGCATACATGGGTGTTTTTCAACACTGTCGAGCGCTGGCTATCTCCAGGGAAGGATTAATAAATATAGAACTCAGTGCCTTGTCAATGGATTAAAAATAAAATGAACCGTGCAGGTGATGGTCAGTGAGTCGAGGGGGTTGGTACATTATGTGACCCCACTTTGTCTGCACCCACTTTTTCTGCACCCAGTTTTGCTCAGAATCAGCAGTCTTTACGGAATAAAGTGCAGTATCACGTGCACTTTATTCCGTCAAGGCTGCTGAATTCTGAGCAAAACTGGGTGCAGAAAAAGTGGGTGCAGAAAAAGTGGGGTCACAAAATGTACCAACCCGAATCGAGGTAAAAACAGTGCTCAACCGATTTCAGGAAATTGCATACTTCTGACTGGAGAACTTACTAAATCATAACATTAAGTTGTCCTCAATATCTTAATATCATATTGGAAATAGTATCTTCTTAGATTTGACGGAGTATTTGCCTAACATGTTCTCCGTAAGTAAAACAAGTCATTTTATAGCCCTGTGCAGTTCTTTTCATCGTTGTCCACAAATTATTCTAAGCCTCAAATGATACTTAAATTCACCCGGATAATTTCGGTGCCAAATCCTTTCAAAAAAGATACATTTTAGTTTTAGTTCAACAAATTTCAGCTGCAAGAAGTGCTGTTCATCAAGTAGAAAGAAGTATATACACAAATGTTCAATTAATTCACTTTGACTCGGTCTGTTTGCCGCATGCATGGCGTCTTTAATCGCTTCTCGCGGAATGCTGCAATTGTTCCTGATTATCAAAGAATGAAGTTGTTAAGAGTGTGCCATTGTTAATTTGGCGTCTTTCATTGTAAAGCTCTTGATGATTTTCTCGCCATCTGTTTTGGATTTCGTAGACATGGTATACTCAATGTGGTTATTACTATTGCCGTCTATTAGTGGTTCATTCTTGGTAATCTTTAAAGCTGCAGAAGCTAATACCTCCTGCTCTCTCCCCTCATGATCGTCTTTATGGTCGACGTCGTGTACGTTGTTGTCATCAACACTTACAAGTTTTCCGATACATACCGGTTCAGCCCAAAAAGGTTGTTAACTTGGAAACTATCATATTTAATATCAGTCGCTTAAGCCGCTAAGCTATCGATGACATCTGTCAAAGTGTAGCGAGCATATGCAAGAACGTAGCTACCAAGTATCTAATGTGAAGAACCCTCGGTCCGGACCTGCTACTATAACTGCCTTAAATCCAGAGAGAGTTCCTAAGCAAAGTCCAACCCCCTGTAGCAGTCTCTGAGGAGTTTGAGTGTTGCCTTGTGGAAAGAAAGACTTCCTATCAACTAATTAGCATCTATTGGGATTGAACCCAGCGAGTATCTTCCACCTGTAGCTGACTACGCATGGGCTGAATGGTGGTGTTTCAACAGATCGAGAACCGGAATCGACTGATATAAAGTTTCCCTGGAAAGAAGAGGCTACCTGGAAGCAGATCAGGATACTACCTGTTGTTGTTGTGGAACAGCACAACATACAATGAAACATCTCTTGGTCTGCCCACTATTGGAGCAACCACACTGCAAAAACTAGGGTGTTAAAATTAACACCAAGAGGGTGTCACAATTAAACACATTTGGTGTTATTTTAATACCCTGTGTTAGTTTTAACATTATTTGGTGTTAAAATAACACGCTCTTGGTGTTGTTTAACACAATAGGGTGTACAATAACAACAAAGGTGTTGAATTTTGACACCCTCTTGGTTTGGTCCTCCTAAAACACCGGGCGGTGTTAATTTTAACACCCTAGTTTTGGAAGTGCATGAACAGAAAAGGACCGGGCCAAAATCTCATAGAACCCACCTGCTTCTCCACCCAAACCCACTTCACCACCCACCCCTACAGACACATAGCCAAAAAGGAAAAGACAGGAACTCACAGCATTCAACATCTACAAAAATAAACTCGCCCTGTCTTAAGCCCATGATATACTTCACTCGCAGTGAGCGATTTCTCCTCGTGAGCATCCGGCGTTGCACATGCCAATCGATCGCCGCGACTGGAAGTATATCACGGGCTTTACAGTCAATGTTGTTCAAATAGGCCCTATCCGACTATTGTGAATAATTCTGAAATAAGCATTTTGTTGGCAAGACCTTGCTCGTCAAAATCATGCAAGAAATGAAGAAGATATTGTAGATCCAAAACACAAAAACTCATTCAGCAAAAGTTGCACTTTTGGCCCGGGGGGGGGCAGTTGCATTCAAAGGTGGATATGATGGGTGAACATGGACTTCCGAAATGCACCCTAAACAAGTATTTCCATCGACTAAAACACATACCCTAAACAAGCATTTTTGTGTTTTTGCTCACCATAAACAAGTCTTTTTGTCAGTGTTTGCTACCGTAAACAAGTGAGCAATGCATTGTGTTGATAATATACCCTTATTATCTGGCTTTGCTCATGTTGCTTTACTTCCAAATTACAATATTTTTGATGATTGTGATCTCGCGTACATCACAATTTCAGGGTTACGAAAAAAACATCCCCTTTTTTCCATATTTTGCTGTTTTTGACACCCTAATCAATGTACCCGCGTACATCGCCTGTTGGAAAAAAGAGTCCTTTTTACGCGTTTTCTTGTTCACGCATCATATCCACCTTTGAATACAAGTGGCCCCCTGGGACTTTTGGGTATTGCGCTGTATTGCGCAATCAACAACAAGGAGACAGGTGATGCGTTGTACGGCACAGTGTCCACTCTTAAAGCATGACTTTTGCTAAACCAACTTTTTGTGTTTCGGGCCTTCTTTCTCCTCCATTTCGAGCATGATTTGGGGCAAAAAGGTATAATATGAAAAGTCAAACCCTTGGCTACACAATGTATATTTAACAATTATTCACAATAGTTTGTCATTTGAGCAATATCGATTCAAACATGACAAGTTCTTTTTGTGTCTGGTGTATATAGGCTGTTTGGAAGGAATTACCTTCAGAATAATACAAACTGTGGTTAAGTTGCGTCAATCAAGTTAAAATTCCTCAATTCTCTGAACGAAAATCAACAAAGCTAAACTCGTATTGTGGTTAACTCTTCACGCGCATATGTGACATTGGCGTGTGTGACCCTTTTCAGGTGTACTCTTCGTCTGATTTTAAACGTAATCAAAATGACGCATTCTGTTCTATTTGACAGAACCTGAACGTTGTTAGTCTTCAAAATTGGATAAAGGGAGCAAAGTAATAACTTTTTGGCGGGAATAAAATTATAAATATTTGGATATGTGCCGATGTTCGTGTGGTAACTGTTAAACCAACAACGTGCTTTGTCCGGTCTTAAAAAGGAAAAAAAAAAAAAAAAAAAATTTCACCAGATTCCAACAAGATATTGTAGTTAATAAATTCCTTCAAACTATTTTGATATGTCTACCCACTTTCGAGAAATTGCAGACGAAAAAGTGTAAACTTTTTTTTGGACCACTCTGTATATTTAACAATTATTCACAATAGTTTGTCATTTGATCAATATCGACTCAAACATGACAAGTTCTTTTTGTGTCTGGTGTATATAGGCTGTTTGGAAGGAATTACCTTCAGAATAATACAAACTGTGGTTAAGTTGCGTCAATCAAGTTAAAATTCCTCACTTCTCTGAACGAAAATCAACAAAGCTAAACTCGTATTGTGGTTAACTCTTCATGCGCATTTGTGACATTGGCGTGTGTGACCCTTTTCAGGTGTACTCTTCGTCTGATTTTAAACGTAATCAAAATGACGCATTCTGTTCTATTTGACAGAACCTGAACGTTGTTAGTCTTCAAAATTGGATAAAGGGAGCAAAGTAATAACTTTTTGGCGGGAATAAAATTATAAATATTTGGATATGTGCCGATGTTCGTGTGGTAACTGTTAAACCAACAACGTGCTTTGTCCGGTCTTAAAAAGGCATATCAGAACTGTAAAAAGTACAGTCAGACTGTATTTAGAATATTTAGATAGTCTGCAGGAGGGAGACATGGGCAAATATTCTTCACAGAGAAAACATTAGATTTTCTAAAAATGGCAAGAATTATGCGCCAGTTGTTTTCCTTAGGACACTAAGTTGAAGGCCATTGTATTACAATGCGAAAAAAAAACACCTAAATAGATTCGCGTGGGTTGGATGTTGCGTGAAGGCTGTGAAGAGAGCGATCAGTTAGTTTGTGATGTAGGGTTATAAATGAGAATCCCCCTTCTAGAAGTTTGGGGGAAGAAGGTTATGAGATGTTTTTCTATAGGTTGAAGGGTGCTGATTCAGAATATTGGTCCAACCTCTGGAACTGATGCGGGGAACCTTTGTAAAATAAGGGGTTAAAATTGAGTACAGGAGTCAAAAAAATGTTTTTTAAAGGTACACACATTTGTATTTGTTATCATTATAAGGATTAAAAAAGCTATAGTATCTAGGTTCTGACCTTTTAGTTAAACAGTACAGCCCCATTGAGGTTCTTTTCAAGGTCCCAGCCTGGGGATAAACCTTACCAGTGCTACGATTTTGTGGTGCCAAATTGTCGTCTTGCCTTATGTTACAATGTGTTTGGCATTTGTTTTCGTAATTAGTGTACAAAACTGTAACAAGGGTCTACATAGTCTATAGGGGTCACAAAATTTGACATCAACTTGTATACGCTGTCACCCAAATAATTAAAATGCATTTCTGCTTCAGTATCACCATTTGAATAATTTGACAACAGTTTAAACAAAATCTGAAGCATGGATATGTTTTCCCCCAATGATGACCTTGAACCTTAAAAGGGCTGTGCAGGGTAACTAAAGGTCCGCCGAACATTACAAACTATACCGTTTTTAATCCTCATAATGAGACAAATACAATTGGTGTACATTTAAACACATTTGACTTGATTGCAGATTACCCCTGTATGATTTTACCCCTTATTTTACCAAAGGTTCCCCACATTTCCAAGAAGTTGGACCACAAAAATTCTGATTCAGCATCCTTTAAAACTATAGAAAAACCTACCAAAACCTTCTTCCCCAACCTTTTAGAATGGGATTCTCCATTTATAACCCTAATATGTAGTCCTTTTCAATGGGAAACGTTGCGTTCGTGAAAGGCTATCAGATACCTCTATTAAACAGCTGTGAGATTTACGAATTTCATGGTGCCTGAATCGGTTTGAATCGCAATTTAGACGACGTATTGGCGCTGTTATGTTATTTTGTGGTTGATGCGCCTCCCGTCATAACCGCGTTTTGCAGATTCGTGAGTGTCTGTCAACCCCCCCCCCCCCCCCCCCCACCCCCCCCCCCCCCCCCCCCCCCCCCCCCCCCCCCCAACACAAACGTTGCGTTTACGTTGAGCATATTTGGATTCGACGGTTTGTTCCGATTTTTCTCAGGTTGTAGCAGTCCGTTGTTGACGCTTTAAGCCAGAGGTGGCTACATTTTGTTAAAGATACCATTATTTTTGCCATGGCCAAGATCGGATAAACAATAATGGAATCACCGGTTTAAATTCGTCGTTAAGAGTGTACCGGTGCCAACAATCACACATTTATTCTCTAAATAACATAACTCTGACTGAGCCCTACGTGTAAAAAGTGAAGGATACTCATATCAGCGCAAGTCTAATAGACAAGACTCACTGTGTACTCTCTAAATGTAATAGAGCTAAAACTCTACAGAGTGTGTAGTCAGCGAAGTTGCCTTCGAAAAAAAATGAGGGACAATCATTGAGGAGAAAACAGATATTCATGTTAAAGCCGCAATACTTTTTTTTTAAAAATGCCTCTTGTGCCTCTAATGTTAGGTCATATCAACACTTATATTACTGTGTTTTTTTTGGGAAAAACAGACACTAAACCATTTTAAAGCGGTCTTGAAGATGCCATTTACAAATGTTTTGTTTACTACTAAAAGTCGGAGCCCGACTTTTAGTAGTGAACATTGCATTAAAATCGTAATTTCTTGACAAATAAGGCGTGTTAGGCTAAGCCACTACAACAGTGCAAAAATGGACTTTGGTGGGCGCGATTTGTTTAAATTGTGAAGAAATCGCTGATAGTGGCTTTAAATCTACCCTTTCTTTCACCCTTTTGCGCTTGCGAGTGGTGCATTTTTGCCTGCGATCGGTAAATCTTTAGCACTGACCGGGAATTTGTCTCCCCCGATTTCATAGGTTGTTTAAGAACAGCTCTCTTTTGAAGTACAGTTTACTCGTTTCAGAATAATCTCTGGAAAGAGTAGAAATCCCTCTAAAAAGAGTGGAAAATCATTCCGAAAAACTCAGTCCCGAAGTCGAAGTTGTAGCTCTTTCACATTCAGGGAGTAAATATTTTAATACAAAAGCAGCAAGGATCGAATCTTCGGGTACAATTAGACATACACACAATCCAATAGATCACTTGCTCAAATAAAAAATCTCTCAGCTAGAGCAAAATCTGAGGGAGAGATCTTTTGTTATTAATTCTGAGTAGCAAATACTTTCTCATTTTAGAATGCATGTATGCGCATCCCGTATCTTTTCTAATGGATACTAAATAAGACGAAACACGTACACTGATATCTAAAATACGAAGCTATCACCACATTCCTTTTTTATCCATTATAATGTCTGACGGCAGTGCAGCGCATGAAAGTGCAAACCTTGAGCGCCAAAAACCTGAAATTCTATTTACTTGTTTCAAGGTCACCTTTAAAAAGCACGAAGATTTGCCTAGCTATAGTCTAGCCACTTACCCAGTTAAAGCTCTTCTCTATAGGCAATTGTTTTCCCATTATCACAACGTTGGCAAAGAGCGCCTGTGAGTCTGAGGGATAACTGTTCAAACCTTTAATGTAAATTTCATGCAGAGTCCAAGACAAATAGAAAAACAGCCGGAAATAAATAAGCTATAGCTGAATTTTTCAGGATAGTTTCCTAATGTTGTGCGAAGCAACATATCAAAGTCCCCAAGTTTCTCCTTGTGCTAATTGAGGAATAAGGGGGTAAAGTTTGTACAGGGGGACACATCCTGAAATATTCCATTTGTGTTCAAATGTATATCATCATTTGTGTCATGTCATAAGGATTAAAAAAGGCAAAGTTTGCCCTATCTGCGACTTATGGTTAATGAACTATATGGAAATAATGGTTCAGGGTCATACTGGGGATAACGGCCCAGAATGCTCCGATTCTTTTCAAACGTGTGTCCATTTGTTTGGTAGTTGTGTATAAACTGAAAATACATATTCAAACAGGTCAAGTAATTTCCTTGCATAGGGCTGATTATGATAGATTACTACAGATTCTATGGAAGGTCACAAGCCGCTGATTGTTTTAAAATGTTGTACGGTTCTTATGACCGTACAACATTGTACCAGTAATTTGGAATTAGTTTGATTAAAATCTGACTGTTTTGAAAATTTTACCCAACGATGACCTTGAACATTTGTTGGCCTGTATTCCTAAACCTAAAGGTCAAAAGTTAGACAAACTATACGTTTTCTTAATCAGTTAGACTAGAAGAATACAAGAGTCAATGATACGGTGGTCCGGTAAGTATTTCCCACGGTGTAGTCTGTGTCACATAGTGTGAAAGATATTATCTAACTTGATACTGCGTGAGAGACTAACGTTATCAGTCCGTCATAGAGAATGTGTGTAAATGAAACTAAATGCCAAATATCTCCGGAAAACGAAGGGGTTCTTTGGATGTTTTTGCATCAGAGGGTCGGTTACAATGGTTTGTTTTGCATATGTATCGTAATTGGCTCCGAACCTATAGAACCTAGCGAGAAAATTGAACGTTTTTGTCGGGTACTTCGGTGCTCGCAGACACGGAAAAGTGAACACGCAATCGCTACGGCCGCATTCATTTTTTCCCACAATGCCTTTCGATATTTTTCCAGTCTTGAGAATTTTTAAACACTGGTTTCAATTTACGCCAACTTTTTTTTTCAATTTAAGAAACAGGATTACGTCCTTATGGGACCGCCGTAAGTCAATGATTTAGCTCAAATGAATCATTTTAATTTGTTTACCCCTAGCTTTATAAACTTTACCCCGTTATTTCTCAATTAGCACAAGGGGAAACTTGGGGACTTTTGATATGTTGCTCTTCGTAACATAAGAAAACTATCCTGAACAAATTGGCTATGGCTTATTTATTTCTGCCTTCTGGCTACACGGATCCTAAAGTTTCTGGACTATAGCAGAGGAATGTTTAAAGCCTCTACCTAACTTCTATCTAAATTCAAAAGCATATATTTTGCTGTAAGCGACTTCATGAGGTTCCATTTTAAATAAAAAATGGTTTTCAAAATCATTTAATGCTTCTTTTAAAAGAAAAAAATAGAAATCATTAGTTTCTTGGACGTATTTTATCATAATATTAATAATTTTATCACTTGATAATATAGGTTTTCCAAGTTAGTTTAAAACATTTTGGACTATATTTCATATCCCGTTAAATTGTTTTCGTCCCAAGAAAACTGAAATGTGCGCTTGTTAGAAACAATCGTCAAATTGATCAAATAAAATTAGCTTTATTTTCATGCATTTCCGTCAAAATCAGTTTAATTTCGTCGTATCCATGGCCCATCATCTGAATGTACAAGTTAATTTCGTCTTTGATCACATGATTTCACATTTAGCTCAGTATATTTCGTCTCCTGTGCTGTATATATAGGCCATGACTAAAAACTAGGCCTGTAACATCAGCAAAATGTATTACATTTTTTCTTTTTCTGTTTATTATCCCAAGATTAAGAAAATAATAAAAAAATACCAAAAAATGTAAAATAAAAAAATGAGGTGAAGGAAATAATGAGGTGAAAGAAAGAAAATGAGCTGCAAGAAAGATTATGATAAAACTACCTTGCGCCTGGGACTCTCCATAGATAACTATTAAGAATCAAGAACATATAAGAGCTAGTGTGGAAACCTAAGGCCACACGACTGACCTTATTACTTGCCCTTAGATAAATTCTTACATTGTTCTCCTTCTAGTAATTCTTTCTTGGTAAATCATGTACTTGACTCTTCACGAACCTGGATAATATTTCATCTCTTAAAGGCATCATGAAACTCTATAATATTAGAGAGCCTTGACCCTTTATATTTTATATCCTAAAAGAAGTTTTATGGAATGAAATAACATTAAGACATAAGTGTACAAGGTGAGTAAAAAAAAACTTGACCCTGATTGTGTACGCCATTTTGATTTTTTAAGTAGCATATCTAACATATGTGGTATCATCTGAAAGCTTCGTTCATTATCTTTAATTTGCTGCAAAGATCATTCACATGAAGTAGGTGTAGACCGAGCCACAGTCGTTTGAATCAAGTAGTTGGTTTGACGCTCTGTCCGCGGATTCACATTAAAATGAACGGCGTTCAGCGAAGCAAATCAGTGTCCAGAAGAAAATCGGGCTATTTATTGACTGCAGAATAATTGTGACGCTATTTAACCCCACAAAGCACAGTCACAATTTACCATCGATGCCCTCTTAACGCCCTCACCACTCATAATATGCCACATCTTGAAAAAAGGTGTTTCAAATGTAACATACCATTTTCACTGGCTTTTACACTTTTAAGATATAGTGGAGCGGTTTGGACTGCAAAGTTGTCGACAACCACTCCCCTCGGTACAACAAAACGCAACCACTTCTATTCGAAAGATAGTAATAAATAATTTTAAAAAATGATAGTTGTGGTCAAAAACGTTGGTGGCAGGGGTGTTTTGGGGTCAAAAATCACGTTTTTGAGCTAAAAACTTAAGAAAATCAAGATATATTAATTTCTTAGCAAAACAAATTTTAATCATGATGCAATACTATCAATCTCTGACATTTGTATTATAGATTTCCGTTTTATACAATATATAAAGGGTCTAGAATTTTAGCCCCCAAATCACTTTTTTTCCTAAAAAAAACATCCGTTTTATACAAATGTCACCACAACGAGTTTACCTGAACCCTTTATGCAATGTATAAAACCAATATCAATACACAAAAATGATTACCAAAAAATAAGATTGCAATAGGTTACTTAAAAAAGATAAAAAATTAATTAATTTCGGCTTAATTTGCAGCTCAAATGTATTATTTCGGCATAGAAATCATCCCTGCCACCAAATATTTCAACCACAACCTCATTTTCTAAATCTATATATTTTATCCTTCAAATAACGGGCTTGTGTTTGTTGTTACCGAGGGGAGGGTTTAGGTTGTAATTACGAAAACTTTTTAAAAATGCCACTTTTTTTTTTTTTTTTCAAAGCTCGACCGCTGCGTTAAATACCACTCTTTATTTGAGATAAACATAGACATATCGTTATCAGCGTCGGGGAGTCATTTCTGAGTTGGCCCACCGTATACATTCAAATAGGAATCCGTGGATAGGGGGAAATAAAAGTTGATTCTTAATTCAAAAAAGAGGCAGGCTCGGCCTTACTTAAACGATGGAACATATCTTTGCAGCAAATAAAGATAATGAAATGGGCTTACCGAGAACATTACAAACTGTGCATTCTCAAAGTGGCACAAAGTAAACTTTAATCATTGTAGTTAATTGAGTGTATCGCTAGACGCAAAACCCCCGCAGCCGCGCGCAAGTGGCTTGAAGCCTGCTAAAAATATTACGGGGATCCGTCAGTGCTCATACAGTCCCGGTAAGGGTATTTAGCGGCTGACAATGTTTTCATTTTGTAGACTTCATGGACCCATCTTTTTTTCCTTCATAGCGGGACAATTAATATTCTTATTAAAGAACAATATACAGAATGTTGCATCTTAAAAAGGAATTTTTATTTGGGAATAACAGCCAATTTTTGAAAAAAATAAAGATTTATGCGTCACGCATTGATTGGTTTTTCTTTTGCCTTCGGGGACCCATAGTAAACTGACGTACTTAATCCCTACCTTGTAAAAAAAAACCACCCGATATCGTCATCGTACTCCGGTTTTTTGAACAGTAGGGACCAGGTAAATTTTGGTACTGTTTAAACATAATAAACGTTGTCTTTTGAAATTACATATCACTTTGGGCAGAGGTCCCATGTACATACCTTGATTTAATAGTCGGATTTATATATACGTCGCCCCCGAAGAGCAAACTGATACCGATACCTTACACGTGACCTGGTACCGACACGTGACACCACCCATTCATCTCGTTAACAGTTTATAATACAATACGGCAAAGCAGCAATCCTTCTGCATCTTCCTTTGTCACAGCGTATCGATCAAGATGTGAGACTATGATTTGAAACCATTTAAACATCCAATGATAAGCCTTTTCTATAGCATGGAATACAATGAGAGTACATATGGTACAGTGGATCTGACGGCTGACGCATGGATTGAAGGTTTGCGGGTTGCGAACCCCGGCGGGGCCAATGTATCTCGCCTTTTTTTTTTTAAGAATGTAAGTATTTATATAGCGCTTTTACCAGCCCCCGTCTCAAAGCGCTTTACAATAGTCCGCTGTCACTAGGATCTATCCCATTTTCACAAATTGAAAATTTGGCAGCCACTTATAATGTCGCACTGTAACATGGTGGAGTCTGGCCCAATCGCTTTGCAAGCGAGATGGCACTCTGTTTCTTGTTTGCACATATCCGTCCCCTTTACCTTCTTACTGTCGAGCTCTGCCAGGTACGGTCTTTTTCATTGAAAATATGGAAAATGAACAATGCTTGTGATTAGATAGAAAATTAAAATTTAAAATAATTAAGTAAAAAACTTAATTTTCAAGTCAAATTTTTTTTTACAAAATTACAGCAATTAAAAATTAGGCCTACCATAAAAATATCAAGTAATAAAAGAATATAATGAAATTAAAAACAAAATTACTTAAATATAACCATTCAAAAATAATAGCAAAGTGATGAACAAAAATAATACAATTCAATAATAAAAATACAGTAAATGAAAATACAGGAATAAAAAACAAAATATGTAAAATAAAAATGAATAAAAATTAGAAAAGCAATAAAACCATTATGAAGATGAAACAAAATGAAAATACCTTATAAGATACTAATATAAAAAAACAATTATAAACATGGATGAAAATAGATGACATACCAAAAAGAAATGTTCTTTTGAATTAAAACGCCACCCATTATCAACAACACAACGAAAGACAGCAACGAGAAAAATTACCCCCCCACACACACCACACACACACATGCGGAGAAGTTTCTTGTAATACTATATATACATGTATAAATTAATAAGCTGATCTAGAGCTATATAGGGCCTAACTCCAACTGCCGCGGTGACGGTGTGGAACAACGGGCAAAATTTCGTAATTTTTTATCTGCTATGGTTCGACATTACAAGGAAAAAAATTCTTATTCGCACCACCACGGTCGCGAATACAAGAAAAATTTTCTTATTCACACCGTACGGTGCGAATTAAAAAAAGGTTTCTTATTCAACAACCGCTACGCTACGTGCCGAATTTAACCGGAAGACATGCTTTAGTCCACCGATCACGGTGCGAATAGACTCTCCAACTTATACTGCCGCGGTGACACCATCACCATTTGACTGGTCATCTCACAGCAAATACTGGCATGGCACCGCCTGCTTCTAACTCGATCCATTTCCCTGATCCCATATAGCAACTGTTAACTGATTTTTGTAATCGGGGTTTTCTCCCTAAGCGTCTTGGGTATCTCATGGAAGGTGATTTGTTACCATTTGGAATCAAAATGTGTGATTTGGAGGCCAAAAAAACTTACCTTGCATGACAACAATAACATGTTCCGAATTTGAAACCCTCAACTTTGTTTACATTCAGATTCAGGTGATGAATTTTCAGCTGTGCTTTTAATTTGGTTTGGTATTGAAGGTACACTGTTTAAAGATGCATATATGCTTGAGGGAATTTTTTTAGCTTCTTTATTTTTCAAATATGTCATGTCAAAAACTCGAAATCTTAGGGGGCCTATAGGCAAGGTAGACGAGTTCCACCCAAACCTAAAAATATCAGTCAGTTCGTGGTTGATGTGGATAGGTAAGTAGTAAACTTACCTCTTTTCTGTTCAAAGTAGTAGTTCGCATTTACGATCCTGAAGATCAATGATTTTTGGAGGGTGCAAAATTTTTTGCACCATGTGGAGTCCTCGCAACGGCATCATGACAACATTGCTTTTTTGCGAGAAATGAAACACTTTTGATTTTTTCTCTCTTTGATGAGTGCTTTTTATTTAATACAAATGATTGAGGACAAACAAAATTCAAAATTGGCTTGTAAACCAGATTATTTTAGGAAAATAACTTTTTTTCGACTGTCTACGTGTAGGAGATAGAGTGATCTCAGTTCCTATTAGAAAAAATTATGGGAACTGAAAAATGAGTCTAGGCAAAGGTATATGCACGACTGTCGTGCACAAAGTTCTAAATTGGCTATACTACATGACAATACCACAGCCTTATCATTAAGTCATGAAACCATAGTTGTAACACCACCAACTTGTAAAGTATGCTATAAAAGCATGCAATAATAGGCCTAAGCAGTGTAATAATCAGTACATTTTGTAAGTTTTTGCTAACATTACTCAACAGTTAGGCCCCAGGCCCACGTACGTTGCCACTGTTTTCCTCGTCACTGCTATTAAAAGTTCACCTCAATCATGCTTCTGTTAAATAACCTGTGCATAACTCCAAACTCCAGAAAAATTCCCCTGCAAAAAGTAATCTCTTCAAAATAATACCCTTTGATGAACATACGGGCCATGGCTACAGAGCTATGGGCTCTGTAGCCATGCGCACCGATTACACTCTAATATCAAAACAGCCCTATATATTTATTATACACCCCAAAAACCATTGCACTCCTGGATTACCAAAGCAATGAGAGTAGCAAAAGGTAGCAAAAAAGTGAAGTGATTCTAAAGGAATCACCAATTTCACGTTTAAAAAAATTTGATGTACCATTCTTTATTGAGACAGGGCTGTAATATTATAATAAAATATTATAATAGAATGTTATTCAATCTGGAAACTGGTCGCTATATTACAGGACTGGGAGATTAGGACCACACTGACCATGCATTGGTTGCAGCACAAAAAAAGTGACAGTCGGGTGTTGTATCAGCTGTAAGCGAGCGGTATTAAAAACATAGGTAGGCAAACTGAAGATTTGACTGACGCGGGGAACGGGAAAGCTGCATGACTGGAAGGCAAAGCTCCGGGGAGTAATTTGACAGATAAGAAGGGGAACCATTTTAGATCAATTGACTGTGGTGGTAAACACTCCAGCGGTGAATGTCGGATGCTCAACTTTGGAGGATGGCAGAGTTTTTTATGTGTCAACTGCACATGTGTAGCGGTAATAATCGATGGCAAGTGGCCATTAAGTGAGTTAGCCCACTATGTGATAGCCTTATTTATTTTGAAGGAATATCGACGGTTGCTGGTTCGCTGTGACTGTACTCTTCCGCACACTTCAAATGCATCACTATCATACGTTATAGTTTACCGATTGAATAGTTATTTATAACGTTCCGATTTGGGGTCATATTTTGTGTAATCATTACAATATGGTACTTTAATTTGCAACATCTCATCCATTGTATGAAATTAAGATGATGCAAAGCAATAATGTTTGCATGCCACACAATGCAAAAAATCATGACACAAAGCGGCGATAATATATCATCCGTCGCTGTTAGCCTACTTTGGGTACCCGTGCTAATGACTCGTATTCACTCAGAGTTTCGTTATCATCCGTGTGTCTAAAAAAAACACAACATTACACATCCACCAAAACCAATACGAGTGAAATTTGAGAACAATGCTTTTACGAGTATTTAAAAAAAAAAATTCAGTACAAGATTTTCACAATTAACACTAACTACTCACGACTCGACCCAAAGTTTAACGCAGGTAAATTGTGTGACTTTTCGTTTTTGTTAAAATTAGCCACACAAGTAGCAAAATTAGACAACACAGTCCATGACGGAATAAGCAATACATAAGAAATGAAGTCACACCAGTATACCTTATTTAGCTCAAAGAAGCTGCTTCTCCGATAACATAATCGGAAGTTTAAACAAAATAAGAGATGGTGCCTGCGATCTTCGATAATGAGCGTGGAAACCGGGTACCCCAGTGTAAATGAGTGTTACCGACGAGTTATTTTATTTGATAACAAAAATTTATGAGATTGGTTATGTGTGCACTCAACAATACGTTCGATAGTGAATACAATTAACGTCATGTATTTTAAAAGGCAGTCTCTGGTTTTACGTATAGGAAGTAATTTGTTCACCCGACTCAACTTGCATTGTTGGGAAACGGACAAGGCTATCTCCCGAAAAGAGGTCGTATTAGAAATTGTTTTTTAAAAATTTTTGTTAGACAACGGCTTTTCCCATAGTCGGATTTTTTTTTGCCACGGAAACTAATTTCTATACTCTTATTGGCGGGATTGTTTTTAAAATGTAAAATACTGACGGCAGCTTACAGTGAGTTTTAAAAGAAATTTCTAAAAAAAATAAAAATCTGGTATAGGCTGGAGGTAAATGAGGCCCTAAGAACTAGTGGGGAGGGAAAAGTTAACTTTCACGGGTGAGTAGCTTGAAATTTTTACAGGATTCCAAAATATTTCCATAAACTTTTAAATTTCCACGTACTGTTGGAGAAAGAATTTCCTGGTGCGCAGTTGTTCATATATTATTCAAGTTCGTTTCGCTCTTATCTCTTCGTCCCCCCTCCCAAAATATGTTACTTATTTGACTTCCCTATAAGGATTTATCTTCAATATCTCAAACAAATTTCAACAAAGAGGATTACTTACTGCTTACTTTCTGTATTCTGTAACTCAGCAGTCAAGCAGCCGTAATATTTTAAATTATTTATTTTTACCCTTGCTTTTTACAATAAATCTTCTTTCCTGCTAAAGGTTCCTGGCTTATCTTCGGCTTTGGGATGCAGCATCCAGCAGCCTTGGGCGACTCATTCCATCCGTAGGTAATTTATGCACGCGGATTTGCTCTCACTCACTCTTCCGCCAAAATTTGCATATTTGCTCCGCAAAACTTCTCATCTTTCATCTCAATTAAGTCTTGCGCGCAAAGTAATGATTATCCGAAACCCACTTCATCGCAACCACACTCACCGATTACAGCCTTTCCTAATATCGGTGGGCAGACAAACTGTCCTTTTGCGAATCCTCTACGAAACTCAGAATGAACAATATTATGACTTTTTCCCCTGAAAAGTGGCCGCGCTTTCTATACGCCATTCACCTAATACTCAACCCCTGTACTTTTGCATTTTGTTTGTCATTTAACTTAAACGTAGATTGTGCCCGATCGGACAACCACGTTCGTAAATTCACCGACAAACTTTAAAAAAGGAGATCCCTCTTTACTTGCGACACGTCGTAACCTAAGACGACTTAAAGTAGGTGAAGTACTCCAACGTACAACCGTAATTCTGATCGCTTTGTCCTACTTCTCCGTTCTGTCCCTGTTTCTTCTCTGACTTAGTCTGGTTCCAGTGACTATATTACGATATTTGGTATTTTCCTTTGCCTTTTCTGTAATGTTACATCAAGTAGTTTTTGCTTAGTGAGGAATTCTTTACATTCAGGAGGTGGTATTTTGAATGCGGTTTGAACTTTGAACCGTTGGTAACCTATCCGGCACATAGTCTCGTTCCCAGACGATATAGTCATGCTTTGGAAACAAATCAAAGAACTCAAATCGGATGACATTTGTCGTACAACGAAGTTTCGGGCGTCGTTTTTAGACGAGGAATTTTCCAAATATGGAACGAGTGCTGTAACATATGACTACCAGCTTATGAGATTTTGGCCCGAATTAATGCTCAAACTTAATATGTCCAGGACCATATGGTCCCTTGAGCATAAATGATCAAGTAGATTGATTATGCAACCTGGAGTATAATAAGCTGAACCAATTTTTACGTCCAATATGCTCGCAGGGCATATTTAAATATGCTGAATATGCTCCAGGAGCATATTTAAATAATGCTAAATATGGCTCCTGGCATATTGAATACACAAATGATCCCGGAGCATATGGCAAATATTCTCCTGAGCAGTGGAGAAATATGCTAATCGTCAAATCTTATCCCGTTGGTGAAAGAAAATATGTCCAAGGTGCAAGTGAATTTGGAATATATCGTGGACGTAAATTCATGTGAGCGCACGTTGTTCACAGTGGAAACTTCAGACTCATGATCATTATCGCGTTAAAAATCGTTAGTTCGAGCCCCACTGTGGTCGACGGGTTTGTTGTCCCGCTTCGCCCAAGCGAAATCTGGAGGGGCTGCTATAGGGAATCCAATCTAAGTGCTGACTAGACTTTTGTAGGATGTTCTTTGAGGCGGGGGCCACGCTGTCCGTCGAAATGATTGTGACTATTTCTGGAAGGCGGCGTAATAATAATGCCAACAGGTTTTGAAGCATGTTTTACGGCCATAATAAAAGCGCTATAAAAACTGGTTATTAATATATTATTATTTATGTGTTAGACTAGGGAGATCTAAGGGCAAAATCCCCCTAGTCGTAGGTCCCCGCCCGTCATTTTTTTTCCAAAGTGGCATTTAAATGCAGTTAAGGGACGTTGGGATATGCAACGAAATTCCTAATATATACTTGAGTACTGCCCTAAATAAGGTTATGGTTATTAAGACTTTAGCATATAAAATTTCTTATATATTATTAATTCACTTAACTCATACTTCAAGTGATTTATTATGATCCAATAAAGAGAATACAAATCGTATGTGTATGAGCTATTTTTCTAGTAAGAACAAGAAAGGCGCTAAGTGTGCGCATTTATATCGCATGTCATCATTTATTAAAAACTCAACTTTATCCCAAAATAGCACATATGATTTTCTTGAACTGACCCGACGGTTAGTGATTCACTATTAAGTGTCTGCTATTAAAAACAGGACTGTATACTCATGCAGGGCTCGAAGCAGAGTTAAAAATGCAAAATATGAACCAACACTATATTGGTTCCCATAATTCTTTACTCGAGTACACGTGTATTATAATAGCTAGGGATGTGTGCTGGTTCACTTGATATAATTAGTTCTGAGAATAAATAAGTCTGCTTGACGATATCACTAATAATAAACTCGTCTTTGAGCCTCCGCTATGCCGATCTGGATCCGTTAGTCCTTTAGAAGGACGGCTAGCAACTTCCACGCTTACCCATCTAAGTGAAAGAAAGCTGTTTTTTTACCTAAGAAATTGCAACAGAAGCTATTTTTGTGTTATCATTCTTCTAAACTGTCACAGAATAATGTGCCAGGAAAGTCTAGACAAAAAAAACAATGGGGATCATGTAAAAATTGGGGGGAAAGTTTTGTACAAAGGTAAAACAGGTCTAATTGTTTTGAAAACTACGCCAAATTATTCATCTGGTCTTGGAGATTAAAAAAGGTTTATTATAGTTTGCCATATCTATGAGGTCATTAGTTTCAGGTTTATAGGCTCATACCGGTTCAAGGTCATCCTGGGGTAATTCTTTAGAGAGCTCCTATTTTGACAAAACTAGTCTCAAATTGTTTGAATGGTCATATCCTGTAACAGAAAAATGCATATTGGCTCTGCATTTGACATATTAGTATGTAATTTAGATGGTGAGTATTAATGACCCTATACGATATGTAGACCATTGTTACATTTTACTTCTATGGCTAACATTTGGGGAAATGTTCTACAACTCCTAAACCTCAAATTTAGCACAAATTTAAGTTCCGAAGTCCATATCACTTCCGAAAACCCTACTTTTGCCAAAATTTCAATTCACAAGCTCCCGAGTTCGCCCATACCCAAACCAAAGTTGAGTGACCACCAGGTGTGTGGCCCACAAATGGATCCCTCTCCAGTTGCTAGTACTATATAGTGCTTGCTTTCAACCTACTGAGGTATGAAATTGTTTGAGATTTTAATAATTTTAGTATTTTAATTGCCAAATAAACTTGGTGTCGAAGTATGATGGGGGAATATTAAAGGCATTAAAATGTCCTATTATACCAAATAAGCACAGAGTTCTAAGCAGCCTTAACACTTCATCATAATCTTTTCAACTCATTATACACTAGTCTCAACTCTATGGCACAGTTCAAAAGCTTTAAATCACTCATTTAATTTAAAAAAATGCACTCTGCTGTGAGGTATGAGTCATGATACCCAGAATGCATAAGGGCAGTTCATGCTATCAAACAGGTACACCGGAGGGTCATTGTACTGTGCCCCCCCGGATGAATGATAGTAATTGTAGGCTCTTATGCACACAAGCAATCAAGGTTACAGATCAACAACCATTGTGTTCCTTTATAGAGTATGACTCTGTCATGGTTTGCAGTACAGTTCCATGTGGAATAAGGAAGGGGTTTTGGATTAAAATGAAACCTATAATTGACAAATTTCAAATTTGCTTTCCGTCTTTTAGTATCACAGCTGGTCACTTCCTTAAACTCAAACATTTCCAGGCAGAGAGCAAAGTCCAACACATTCACTATGGCGTCCACTAGGTGAAGGGGGTAAGGTGGACTTAATTCTTCATCCACGTGGCAACTGTCAGCACTAACTGGGATAGTGAGCTATTCCATTTTTTAAAAAAAATTAAACTCGCAATCCTTACTAAATGGCGTTTTTGATATTAAATAAACTCGATGATGTGTTCCGGTTTTGAGAGGCAAGCGTACGAAACAACCCGTTCTGTCCACTCGCGTGATGCCAATGAAATTATGCAGGTGTTCTAAACCGCTTCATCTGATTAAATCTTCTGATTGATTAAGAGTAGTGGTAAAGATATCTACCGGGTGTCTAAAAAGAGAACCCCAAAGCGCCAATCTATTTTTTCGAAGAGAACACAGGAAACCATACAAACCTAATACACCCGTAAAGTGATTGCAATAGGTTTTCCTACATTGAAAAGATCCACCAAATGGACAGCATATTTACCGATTTATGGCCGATTGAAAATGTTTACCACTTTTTCATTTTATCCTCGGAGTGTACTGTTTAGCTGTCCCTTTAGACAATGTACATTCTCCAATGGTGTGACGAAAATGCTTTTTTTCTCGGATCCACTTGGAACTCCTGGGGGAATTTGTCCTTGGGTATAGCTCTTGTAAACCTAAAGTATCAGTACGTCAGGACAGTTTCACCCAGCAGTCGAAAAAAATCTCATTTTCCCTATACTGCCTGTACAAAACGTAAATTTGACCATGTTTTTGTAAATATTTTCTACACCAAATCCGAATATCTGAAATGAGCATAATGATTTTTACAGGAAATCCCCTTGAACATGGGTAGGAATAATAAATTGTGTTACAAAACAAAAAAATTTTTTACTTTTTTTATTTTTAGTATTTTTCTATAAAAATAAATCCCTTTATTGTGACTCTATCATGTCTTCTGTCAAATATGGTTACCCCTACCCTAAACAACCTTATTATATAGCACTATTGCATAGATGAATTGTAGCCCTCGCAGTAATTCTCTTCTGTGTCAAGTGGTTCATATGCTACCAAAGGCGAGTTTTGAACGTTGTACTAACAAGGCCAACGAAAATAAAGCAAGATGATAGCAGTTAGGTAGCTTTAGGAAGGAAAGTGTTAAAATATTTGCTTCGGTAATAAATCCTTGTCTTAGGGGTAGGGTTGTTGTAGTAACTGATATCGAAACTATAAAAATAAAAAAAAAAAAAAAAAAAACAAGAAACCACTTTTATGGTAATTATCATCGTAGGTAAGGGTGCACCTGGTATGAAAAATCTTTCATTTTTGGATCTTGCAATGACCAATGTACTCAACTGTTGATTCTTTGACATTCCAGGTGAAAAAATCCCTGAATTTTAGGTCTTAAAATATGTACTCTCGTCCTATAAATTGTAAAAATATAATGAAAGAAAGCAAATTCGGATGTTTTGTCAGTTCATCTTGCATCAGCTTTCCTTTTTGCATTGATAAAGTTTTCGAAAATCATCGAAGCAAGTTTATATCAGAAAAGCAGTTCTTAGCTAGAAAGCGATTTTAAGGGGTAATGGGTAGCAACAATCAGCCATTCTCTATATTGGTTTGGATCAAATGGGTCCTTTTTTTGCATTAATGTGGTTTTGCTTATATGATCTTACGCTACGCCATGTTCAGACATCGAGGGTCACATACCTTTTTAAGGTCAAGTTAAAGTCAATACTATTACAAAATTGCGAGGAAAACTGCAAAAATGTGTTTTGGACAGGAGGTATAGGGAACGAGTGGTTATCTACTACCTGGGTGAAACATGCTACGATCTTACTGATACTTCAGGTTAATAATAGCATATACCCAAGGTAAATTCTCCATGAGTTCCAAGTAGATCCAGAAAAAAAAGCATTTTTCGTCCCACCCTATTCTCCAAGCACATTCTTTTGTTTATTGTTTTCTTTGTTTTTTTCCGACAAAGGTCAGTGCTCTGATTTGAGGTGAGTTTCAATATTAGAATTAACAAGATCTGGCCTCAATCTTCTTTACTACGCTGCTCTGTCCTCCACTTGGCGGCATCTAAGATCATGAGGCTCCATAACGACGGATGCAGGCTTGCCCTCTCTTTTCCCATTTCCCTAATCGACTTGCTTCATCTCTTGGCCGTCGGCACTTGTACAAATGCAGCTGTTATTCTGTTGCGAAGTTCTGCTTGCAAGTTTCCTGCTAGGTCCCTGTGCATACACTTCACCTATATATGTTCCCCATAGTGCTAACTCTAGAGGAGATCAAATCTGGGGATCTTCGCAACAGAATAACTGCTGCCTTTGTCAGCATCCGACGGAAAAATATGGTTCGAAGTCGATTATTGAAATGGAAAAGAGAACGAATGCCTGCATCCGTCTTAGAGGCATCCAATTGAGAACCAGGAAGTGGTACAAATTTGCATTTTTTAAATTCCAGCTCCGTATTATTTTTGATTATTGAAAGAGTAATTTTCCGTTTTACGACCAAAAACAAAATTACTATTTCTTGCAGAGTATATCAAATACGCACCTAAGAGTAGGCACAAATACTTTACTCAGAGGGCCAACGGTGCATTTTAAGGTAACTCGGGGGGGGGGGGGGGGCGAGGCAGTGGATCACGAAATGCCCCTTTAAACATATTTTCAATATAGAATTAAAGAAGAAACCGGGCCGCCAAATTACAAATTTCTTTACCCACACTTGTTAATATTTTATGAAATGAGGTTCTTTGTTTGTCATGCGAAGGATACTTAACATGAACAATGCAAGAATATACAAAAGTAGCAACTTATTGTTTTGTCAAAAAGGTTACTTTTTGAGAATGGCCCAAGTGGCCAATCAGAGACAAGGTAAGAAAAGACTTAAAAGGTGCATACAATATAGAACGTCTATTGATTGGTTACTCAGAAGTATTTTGTTATGTACTGAAGCCATTAGAGATAGCTGTAAGAAAAGTGGTAGACCCTCACTGGGGTTGATGTGAAGTGAATTAAACAAGTTTCCTAACGCCACTCCTATTGTCTCGTGTTTCAAGTCCACCAATAGGGATTTTTTTGACTTTCCTTTCAGCGAATATCTTCCTTCTCGCCTGGTCTTCCCCTTTCGTATTTTTCCGCTTTCTCTCCTTGCACTTCCCCGTTTATATTTCTTTCGATTTTTCGTCAAAAATATTTTAAGAAACCTTTTTCTACACATATTTATCGACGCATGTATTATCGCACCTGAAGCAGTTTGGGCGTCGTAAAACCTAAAGGTCCATGCCCGATCGCTAATAGCCTCGTCCCCAGAATCCCTAGATTTGACCGGAAGTGGTCAACATTTTGGGTAATGAGAAGAAAGCTACTATTTTTCTCATTTACCTTGTGAAATCTTAGAGCCAAAGGATGTTTTTTTTGGGAGTGTATGAACGAATTGCTCCATTTTGTCCGACCAATATTAATTTCACACAGTACTCTATGGCTTACAAAATCACGTATTTATCTCTCGCATCAAAACGGATTTTAATATCGGCGCGAAACTTTACAGTGGGGGTTTTAGGGTGATGCCAATCTCATCAGATGAAACCTTCATATCCTTTAAATCGGGCCATCCCCCTTTAAACCTGTGAATACACAAGCCATTCAGTTAGAGTGTACTGCGACTTCCCACTTCGTGCTGTTGTCTTGGTTGAGGCGTTAACGCATGTCGCTATTATAAAACTTGTTGAAGTTGCACGTCCGCGGACTGTTGATATCTTTGCTAGTTCCTGTTATTGTTCCCAGGGGAACCATTTTAAACCAAAATTAAATTTGTCGTCCATTTACAAGGAAATCTAACGATGATTCTCAGATTTGATTTTCTGAAAAATCTATTGGAATACACGCTCTATATTGCGAGTCAATCTGCATGCATTTGTTCTCTCCTACAACTCGTCGGGGTATTTTACCAGGAAGGCGCTGTATTGTTGTCATTGGTATTGTATCATGTTTACATACTTGATCAAAATTTGAAGAGAAGGAACAATCTCTTACCTTTGATATTAATTTTCATTCTATATCAATGTCTTAAATTCTACAAGAATCTCACGGCAATGTGAATCCGGTGATTTCGAGCGGTGGAATAATTCATTGACATTACACGCAAGAATTTATGTAATATTCACAACTAGAAATCTCTTGAAATGGAATTGAGTACTTAAGTTACGCGCGAGAATCCATCTAATACCTACAATCACTGTAGTTTACCGCTAGTGCTACATGAGGGAATCCATTATGAAAATCATTCACAATCATATAGTTGTTGGAATAGGATGCCCCGGTATCGCAGAGATGAAATCCCAGGGCACTCAGCTTTTGGTATCAAGCCTCCCAAATTTCGATATATGTTGAGTTATAATACATTTGTTTCACGAATGGAGGTCCATCGTCGTACTACAAGCCACATCTCTGCTATATATAAAAATAAATACAGAATATAATAAATACAGAACAAAATCAACGGTTTTGAGTTATTGCACTTTTATTACTAGTTAGTTTCGTACAACGTAAATGTTGCACTCGTCAGACAAAAATGCGATTCTATGAAATAACTCAAAACCGTTTATTTTGTTCTGTATTTATTATGTACGCTCTGGCACTTACCATCGAGCACTCTTGTAACAGTATTTGCAGAACTTTAATCATTTGCTGTATCATGTTGCTGAATCTGTTCAATTCCTTACTTACTTTCAGACTTGTAATATCCAATAGGCCCAATACCATAGACATTGTAGCTAATGTGTTTGTTATTTTTTACAACTAAACGAACAATTTGATACCATTTTTAAAATAATCCAATTTGAAATTCGGAATTTTACCCTATTGTGACCTTGAAGATATTTTGCCTTATAAATATCGAACCACAAACCGCAGATTAGGAAAACAATACTTTTTGAAATCGTTGAAACGTGATAACATATTGGTGTATTGTTCTACACATTCTGACCCTTTTGAAATGTTGACTCCTGTGTAAATATTGCCCTCCTATTCCACTGCTTTCTGTTTGTAGATTTTCTTAGATCTTTAATATGTTATTTCAAATGTCAAATACTACCAAATTCTGTTTAAAAATCTTTTGCTTGAATTATTTTCAGGTTGTGGCACTTATTTTCGTACGTCTAATTATATTTTAACCATTTGCTCTAAACAGAAAAAAAATCTGCTTCCATAATAGCTCTTTAATGCTTGTTATTTACACTGACTCTAAAATTGGATTTTGTCAGAATTCAACGAGGAAGAAAAACAACACTTTTCAAGTAGCTGTTAATTTAATATTATTGTAGCCTTCAACGACGCCCTTTTATTTTCTGTGACAGACAAGCGTACTTAATGTTGTTCAGTGTAATAAGTACTTGATATAACTTAACAAATAGGAAGTATATGACATGTGATACCGTCTTTGTCTCTCTATATTTTATGTCCTTACATGTCCAAACGCCACGGGTGCTATAGTCTTAATGTCTATAGAGCAGAACTAAATTTATTTTCTTATCATTTACGCCTGAGACCGCCCCCTAAATACGTTTGGCACCCATTTTGGCGTAGAAAAACACCCTTCGATCAAACACCATTTTTCGCGAAGTACTCTTGGCCCTTTTTCCGGTAAATAACAATCACCTCAAATTTTCTTCCTCCTTTTCTGTCTCTCCAGAAGGGGTGCCGAGGCATTTTCTGAGGGGTCGAATTTGGGTCGTTCTCCATAGACACTGTACAAACGGTCAGTTCATTTGCGAGGCTGGCGCGGGTGGGCAAGGGCTCTGAGTAGGAGCGCCCCCGCTCATCACGCCACTTTTTCTTATCCTGTCGTCTCCATGTTTCTCTCTCTCTCCGTCTCCCCTTCTCTCTCTGGCCAATCGGTTTTCATTTGAAATATCAGCCCAACAACAAGGATAAAATACTTTGCATATACTTTATAAAATAGGTGTTCATCCGGTAATCAAGTGTTTTTGCTTGTATAAAGATATCCAAACCGGTATATTTCCTGATCTTGCTTAAGATATTTTCTAAATACCGAAGTCGTATTTATACCGTACGTCTCAAGTATTTACTGATTTCTTTGTAGACAATAAATCCAGATTCTGGCTGAAATATTGAATATTGAACCATATCTATGTGTTTCCCAAATGCAAGCCAATCTTGTTGATACATTGCCATACAAGCTCCGTTTACTCTTTCCATTTACACTATATGTAAAATTATAACAGCTGTTATTTCTGCGCCTGAATTCCTATTTATGTGCGTTTAGTTAGGGCACACATTAAAGGTGCAACAAGAGATTTCACATATCCGGTGTCCCTAAAAATCGAAAGTACTAATTTTTGCCCTGATGTAAAGCTTTCCCTCAAAAATAAAACCATCTGAAATTATTAAGATGAGAAGTGTTTTTTGGTACAAAAATTGTGAAATTACTAATTTCGTATAGGAGCAAATGCGAAATTCAGCCTATGTTTTACATTGAAACATAAGCAAATCAGACTCACCTTTTTTCTCGCTTTTAAGACATTTCTGTAGCCAAATACAAGATAAGAAATCTATTAAGTGCCTAGTCTATATGAAATGACTAGTATGACCCAATATTTTGGTGCCTCAAAATCTCTCGTTGCATCATCTGTTCTTGCATTCAATGTATGTCACACAAATATACATTTATTCGTTTAACATTAAAGTGCTGTACGCTGAGTGGCGAACATAGGAATCTAGTCATTTACCATAATTAAGGTATTTTTTTATGAATTCAACAAAAAATGTGTGTGTTGTTATAACGGTGTGTGATAGTGTATTGTGTATAAAACTATTGTGGAGGTCTCCACTTTGAAAATCCTAGGACCTATGAATACAAGCCAGTAATGTTCTAATGTTCGAACCGGGGGAAGGGGGGTGGGAGGTTTCATTGTACGAGACATGTCAAAAAGAACTCTTTCCACTGAGGGGTTATTGCATGGGACAACTAAGAAATTTAAACGAGAAATGTTCCACGATTTCCAAAACCGTGGTTTTTAGGACACTTTTAAAAAATTTATGTTCGCAGGTTTATAGGTCCCGCCAGGAGCCAATAGAAACTAAGTTTTGAAACTGAGGTGTCAATGCATGACGGAAAGAAACCGCCTTTAACGTAAGTAATAATCCCTCAATATAGGTAGTAGATCATGATAATTAAAATGTCCTTATTCAATACGTATGAGACGATCTTCTGTCAATAGTAAATTTTACATGATAATTATATTCAAGCACATGTTCAATTGGTTGAAATTCTGTTGCAAATCTCCAAACGTACTATGAATTTAACCATCTTCTCAAAACTCTGGGCCTTTCTTTTCTTTTGACGTGCAACACTTGTGCCACCATTAATAAATTCAAGCACGCATTGTAAGTAACACAACGATATCCACTATTTACAGCATTTCATAGATAGCCATATGGAAGTTTATCACTTATTCAGTTCGGTATTAAAAACTGTTCCATATAGACACTCACATATGTGGCCTGCATGCAGGGGGCCCCAAACCGCAACATACGTCATAAATATTCCAACATAAGTGGTTTGTTACTGTAGCTCCAAAAGTACCATGAAACAGTTGGGTAACATTCATAGCCAGATGGTATTCCTGAAATACACTAGAGCAACATTTTAAGCTGCTGTCATTTATTACAACTATACTATATTTTTTATTATTTTTTATTCTAACGCTATAGATTTCATTCGTTAATTTACAAGAATTTTCGTGGCTTCTGAAAAAGAATACAGTTGTAACAATTGGTAAGCAAATGAGCAAGTACACGTTGTTCATTATATAGTTTGCATGCTTTTCACACGAATTTGAAACAAAATACTTGTATCCTGAGCCTACTTAATGCAGTTTTTTGACATGTGTTGTTACTGCTGCATTGTTTACAGATTACCTTATTCGCTCTTGGAATTTCCAACAAATCATCCTTCAACTATTTCTCAACTCACCCCCCTAAAAAACCGATGTCAACATAATGAGATTTAGCTCATCTTAATTCTCAGGGATTATATTTGGCCAGATAAGAATTTCACCATGATGAATGATGACATCCAATTTGTATTGTTTCTACATCCGCCCTTTGGATATCGACTGACGACAATCATTCATCGCACTATGACGACATCATCCGCTTTACGGGAAGTTCACTTGACACTATGCGTGTGTCGTCAATTGGGCTCTCCAAAATAACTGAAGGGAACCCTTACAACGAATAATATTAAACAATATACACTATAAACTAATTATTGACCACATATCGAGTGATTCATAGAAAAACGGAATTAATTAAAAACCATCTAGTGTGGCCATGTGCATTTAAAAATCGCGCTAGCGTATAATGTGTTATGCGATACACCGGCACTTTAGGTCAACATTCAATAGGAAATACAACATTATGAACTCATGCTGAAGTGTATGACGCTACTGTGCCGTCGTATCGCATCACACAATACCCGGACAAATACAGCCCATATACAGTAGCGCGAATTTCAAATTGCGCATGGCAGACAAAATGCTTTTATTTCGTTTTATGTTATTAATTCCGTTTTCTCCCGTGAAACCACTCCATATTTGTCGATAATTGTTTTTTAATAGCGTATATTATTAAGTTATTCTTGATTCAGGTTCCCCTTTAAGATATGCCACCTTAAAGATTTGAGACACTGCTCTCACGATCGTTGTGGCCAAACATAGCAAAGTTTTGTTCTTTACGATATCCGCACGCCGATTGATT
This sequence comes from Ophioderma brevispina, assembly GCA_023653785.1. Lineage (NCBI taxonomy): Eukaryota > Metazoa > Echinodermata > Ophiuroidea > Amphilepidida > Ophiodermatidae > Ophioderma > Ophioderma brevispina. The sequence goes on from JAMKCH010000407.1 coordinate 54,490, forward strand.
GCGTAATTAACTAAAACTTGTTGAGGCCATTTAGGAAGTGATATCTCGATGGATAATTACGCTGGGTCGTGAGAACGCAACTCCTTTCAATCCATGGTAGAGTGCATATTCTTTTGTATGGATTAGAGTGTAGTATTGTTATGTGGGTACCCGACTTAGCTGTTGATAAGGTCAGCTGCAACTTAATTATGAGGTTTACCCCCTAGGGCTGCCCATGACTCGGAATTGTAATGAAATGTCCTGGATTTGACTAAATTTTATCTTTGTGACATAAAAGAAGGTGTTGCTATGTACATATTTAGACGAACCAATCAAACAGGCCTTATTTTCATTTTGTGTTTAACTTTATCATTGAAAATTTAATCTAAACTGAAGTTGATTAAAATGCATGTTTGCATGTGTCGGAAAATATCTCGAATCCCAAACCAATTATGACCATCTATATAAGTTTCAAATAAAATTTATTTTTAATAAACGCCCCTCCATCCCATAATAAGCATCATATATAAGGCCGATCGCAATAGACACCATCAGAAATCTGAAAAATGAATCTTCGGGCCGACCCGAATGTTGGTTGCTTTGTACTGTAACAGACTCCTGAATATTGTATTATTTTCTGTAATTATATGAATTAAATCATGTTAATTTAATCATATAAATTATAGTGAGGTAAAACTGGGAAAATATGAAACTTGCAATTGTTGTGCAATAAGCTGACTTATCTGATTGACCGAGTTCTAAATGGACAGTGTGTGTAGCCATCCGAGTACGACCTGTAAGAATATGTCCGCACTCTGGAACACAAGAGGAGCACAGTGTCTTATCTTCGCCGTTCTGAGAACTCTACAGAAGTTCTTTGTTTACTATAGGAAGCAAAATTCACACCTGTTGGCTGAACAATAAGCTTTGTGTAATTGCTATTGTCAAACAGATCGAGTGCAGGATGTGGAAGATACGACTTCCTTTAAAAACTGTTCAGCGAACTGAGAAGATTGGGAAATTTCGACTTGTCTTCGCTTGTTTTGTTGCTTCAAATCATGGAAATTGGGGGGCTGTGACAAATTCTGTTGCAATATTTCTCTTTGCCATTTGTCCCCAGAGAGATTTCACCGAGTGTAGACCTCTCAAAATAAGAGGGGAAAACTTTGCATAACATTTGATTTTATGGAAATGTTATTATATGTTTGTACATGCTGGAAAAGTTTGCTAGAA
>JAMKCH010000408.1:0-90041 GCA_023653785.1 Ophioderma brevispina
TAAAATGTCAGTTTAATTTATTTCCCCAATATCAGTGACCAATAGATAGACTTCAGCAAACAATGGAACTTAAGATATTCAATTACCGGCTCGGTATGCGGTGTAGAAAAACACTTCAGATCCCTTTTCATCTGGGAGTGCAGGACCGTTGTTATATTGCCCAGTGGCGGATTAAGAGTCAGTAGTGTCAGCAACTGCTGACAGGGCCCCCTAAAATATTGCTTTCAGGGCCCCTCGGACACACCTTAGTCGCACTAAAGTGCGATGTTGCATTGCTTCTTGACGCTAAAGGGGCCCACCTTAAGCTGCTGACAGGGCCCTTATCCTTAAATCCGCCACTGATATTGCCTCGCGGTTGAAAAGACTCAGGTGTTACCACCTCTCCTATTTTAGACGAAGTCTTTTTTTAATGACGTAAGCGCAAAATACTTATCCTCATTCGCATGATCGCAAATAAATAAATCTTGAGCTTCTGTAGTGCGTGTTCAATTAACTTTGTCCATGTTTTTCATAATTTATTCGAAAAGGAAGAAAGACAAGCAAACATCATGCCAGAATGTTGCTGGGCAAGCTTTGACCTAACAACTTTGTGCAGAATTAAAATCCGTAACTTATTGCTTAACTTCATTTGTATTCAATTAGCTTCAATTTACCGCGCTTTCAGAAGAAAACTTATGGTCAACGACCTATATCATAATGTAAACTGGTTAGTTATTGTGAAAGAGGACGGGTATTTTGTTACTCAAACCGAATCGTGGAGGTGATAACACCTCGCTATAACAATGGCTCCGCATACCGGGCCCATTATCTTTAGTTAATGGTTTGCTGAAGTCTATACATATCCACTGGTCACTGATATTATGAAAGAGAAATTGATGTGACATTTTATTCATTTTTAAGAAAATGTGCAAGTTTTATTTGGCGCAACAGACGGTTATGTTATGTTAATAATTTATCAATAATTTTACACCGGGTTTTGTCTTATCCCTTTGAAGGGACTACGGCTATGTTATGCAGCTTGTTATTTGGTCTACGTCCCATAGTCTAAAAGCGACTTGCTCAAAATGTGCATAAGCTAATAAATAAAAGATATGCGTCAGTGGTGCCGTCAAAGGGACAGCACTGCTTTCAATAATTTTGAGCTAATGTTGTCGAGCCCTGTTGCTTTATTAATATCTCGGTTTTTGAGGAGTTTGAAAACCTGGCTCTGACTAATTTCAGTGAATTTAAAATTACGAGTGGGTTTACCATCAGATGACATTGACATTAGATGTACTACCATCAAATTTGCTAGCCAAATTTTGACCAACAGTAGCAAAAAAAGTATTGACAGCATTGGCTATTTCAAGATTACGTGTTACTGTACCTTTTCTATTTCTATATTGTTGTTTGATTTTTGCTTAACACCAAGATAATTGAGCTTATTTATCAGAACTTTAGCTCTGGTACAATCTTCAGGGTTTCTACTCTTTTCAGCTTGATTGATTCAGATGGGGATATTTTGGATAGAAAGCTGTACACCAATCTGCTATTTGGAATCTCTCGTTGCACCTTTAATTTTAAGTTGTATGTGCTACTCCCGGTATTATATCTATGGACCTTCTCAAAATTATCATGCAAATATGGTGCACATATATCATTGAAAATCTTATTTTGATAACTTCTGTATATTGTTTTCTCGTCCTACAAACTTCTGCAACGTACTCAACAAGTGTTCTTTAACGACTCAAACTTAAATTTAAGGATTTCATTTTTAATTATCCTGAGAAGGCATATACCCTTGTGTCCCTTTAAGAAATTTAAACGCAAGTGATGCAACTACATCATTTCACTAAAGGATCATTTCGTGACTTTCAGCACCTTCTGATGTATATTTCTAACGTCCCTAGAGGAAAATGTGACGATCACCCCCAAAAAGGGAGCTAGCGTTATTTTTCTTGTTTGATTTAGGGCCAATGTCCCCCTAAAATTTTCACTTTGATTTTATGTTTTGGTGTTTTGGTGTTATGTCTAACTGCTTGTATCACCATGTTTCATTGACATTTGCGCTCCAATTTCTCTCCTTTGCGAACAAAATATAGGAAAGTACGTACGAATTTCGTTTTCTCGCAGAGTATATCCAGTTACCCATGAATTACTAGGCTCAAGTTTTCAGTGACGTCAAAATTTGGCATTTCCCCTTTTTTGTACGGCGTGAGATGACGCTGATGATCACGAATGCCCCTTTAAAAAAGTATGTGTTCCGATCGTTCCCCTGACTTCTCCGAAGTATTATCAATTCTGGTACCGTCTTTTCTCATTGTCGTTTCATCCTTCATTCCTTTTTCTTCGTTTCCCAGAAAAAATCGTTTTAATGGGTAGCCATCATATAACCACAGTAAGTGAATAGGAGGGACGTTGTATTATATGATTCATTAAATCACTACATCAAAAACCCGCATTTGTTTCGCGATACTTGGTGGTACGTGTATGAGTGTATGTGTAGGAAGAACATGACCTGGTAGACACATAAATCGGAACAAGCAACTTGAAAATAGTTTTATATGTTCACGGCTAGGTACGTCCCACAGATTATTATAGTGATCCAATCACATCGTGGTCACCAAGGAAAGTTTTGGACAGCGTCGATTAGTTGGGAGAGTAGACAGAATAACTTTGGCCCGAATTCACCTGTTTCATGAACAACCTAAGATAATCTGCCTTTTATGTTGGCATCATATTTACATAGTACACAGACTTTTATTCCTTCGTATTCCAATACAATCCCAAAATTCAATAATTCGATTCACGTGCTATATTGAATACCATTGAAGAAATCGATTAGTCAGCGGTTTTGGGAGTTAATGGTAGGCTATAAATGCGGTTGACGCTAACTGAATGCCTTTCATTGAGCAAAGATTGATTTTTCTCTGCTTGTTCCGGACTGCTTGTTTCCATCTGCATTGTGCTGTTTCATCATAATATGCGTTTGGAATTCATTCAATGCTCATACCATTCGAACGTAGCTAGGGTGACACGAGGGTTTTAATCTACTATAAAAGTACATAATGAATTCAACAAGCGGGATAAAGGTGTGTTAGACCAAATCATGATTGTTGGTGAATGAAATCTTGCCATCACTATGGCACGCTCCACGTATCAAATCATGGCTAGTTTCCCCGCGCATGTCGAGTTTTCACGCGCGGTGTATCGCGATTTGTCCTCGCCATATGTCGAGTGTGCAGCGGGATATGTCGAGTTTACAGCGCTATCTTCCATTTGCTTTGCCCTCTATACATCGAGTTGGTGCTCTCTATATTGTGAGTTTTGGGACATAATCATGTCCAGTTTTTACGCTCCACGTATCAAATTATAGCGAGTTTTCCCGCGCATGTCGAGTTTCCCGCGCTTTGTATCGATTTTTCCTCGACATATGTCGAGTGTGCCCAGCGTTAATGTCGAGTTACAAGCGCTATAGTGTCCAGTTTGTGTGCCCGTTCTATACATCCTAGTTTTGCTCTCTATATGGTTATTTCGACATAAATCCTGTCCAGGTCAAAATCTCGACATGATTTTTTCTCAACGTGAGGAAAACTCGACATGATTTTTGGTTATGTGTAAAAAAAATCAGTCGAGTTTGCTCATGTTGAGACAAAAATCATGTCGAGTTTGCTCTGTTGAGAAAAAAATCAGTCGAGTTTGCGGCTCAGGTTGAAAAAAAATCATGTCCAAGTTTGCAACATGTTGAAAAAATCATGTCCCCATTTTTGAACATCACCTGCACATAGAGTTCAAACTGGATATGCACGCTGTAACTCGACATATAGCGGGGTAAACTCGATAGACACGCGCATGAACCTCGCCATGATTTGTACGTGGAGCGGTGCCATACATCACTTACCAGGGACATGTGTATCACGAAATTGCAACCGAAAGTTCCCCACCATATTACCAAGGTCCGCCAGCGTTCAAAACGCCGCTCCATAAATCAGACTTTGTTGCGTGGAGTTTCGTCAACTTCTGCCTCAACTCTATATAAACACTTGCCCCACCTTATCTGTTTAACTCTAATGTCACGGTAGCCATCAAGATTACCTCGCAGTGCACCGTGCGCCTTATTTTGCGACACCATGGTAACAACATCAGTTAAAAGAAAATCTTGAAAACATAAAAAACAGTTGTACAAGGTGTCCACACAAAATGGTGCAAGCGCAAAAGCCCCCTGGTGGAGGTGAAATAATCGTGAACATAGTTGACTGATCTTTACCAATCATTATGAAGTCTTGGCTTTGGAATACCTTTTCCACAGCATCCATTTTGGTTGTTGCAATCCGAGATATGGTTTAATATTCTAAGAGGGTGAAATACCATTGTGCCAACTTCTTGAGCTAATAATGGGATACCCTTGATAACTTACACAATCGAATCATGCAGGTTGATAAGACCCTTTATGGATTACCACAGGAATTCAACCCATAACGCAAGAATTATAATTCCTGATCTCTTTTCTTGTTACCATAAGCATATCAATTGTTGCTTTTCACAGTCACATTCTGAAATTTACTTCATCAAGAAGTAAAGAACATACATTATCAATACCACCACTTTATATTATAATAGATAGTGACTTTAACTTTCAATCTTCCTTTGAGCCATGGCAATCGACTACGTCGCTACAAAATTAATACTTGTCCTCATGATTTCAAAAAAGGTCAGAATAATTTATTTTCCTGGTCATATTTTCAGAATAAGCATGACAAATGGCATTTAAATAAGTGTTTTTAAGATGCTTCCAAAATGACCTGGCAAACATTTGGGAAGCATCTCTAAAAGGCCTGACTAGTGTTATAACTAATGGCCAGGGTGGAAATGGTTTAAAAAGGAAAACCTGTTCAAGAATAACTTACATACTATACGCTATAAAAAACCATTAAGTGAACACATATGGTAGTGTTTTTTCATGGGAAAAGAATTAATAAAACCATAAAACGAATTAAAAGCATTTGTCTGACCATGCGCTATTTGCAATTCCCGCTACTGTATATGGATATGTATATTGATGTTATGCGATACGGACCACAGTAGCGTCATACATCCTTCACGCATGAATGCCTTTCATAGTGTGGTTTACTATGGCATGTATGACCTAAACGTCCGGTCGTATCGCATAACACGTTATACACTACTCGATTTTTAATGCACATTGTCATAGCTAGGATGGTTTTAATTCATTGGTTAGGGTCATATAATTCCGTTTTCCATATAACCACTCGATATGTGGTCATAATTATTTTATAGTTGTATATGTTTAAAATTATCGTTGAACGGGCTCTCCTTTAAGCGTTCTACAGCGGCAGTTCAAGCGAGCCGGTCGTGTACGAAGGTTAAGTACACCCTGGAATAGTGAATTTTGGGAAGGAAAGATGGGAAATAGTCCATTCTCTTGTTCTTTCCTTCCTCCAAATCAAGTTTAACGAACGTTATATATTGTTAAAGGCTTGGTTGATATACACATAGGCAAATGAATGAATGATCGAAAATATATTCTTAAGGCGGGAACGTTGGCCCATTTGGTAGGCCACACGGATGGGATTTAATCGGTACTAAATTCTGGATTTAATGAAACTCGAGTTCCTCTCTCCCGTGGCTTAAACTGGGGCAAATGACCACGAGGATATCCCGTCTTTCGGAGGGACGTTAAGCAATCGGCCCCATGTCCATGTAGACTCATTGTCAGTTTCGAAGAAGAGTAGGGCATTGAATTTGTCCAACCGTCCCCTGGTCATTTTTGAGGGCTCCCGCTATGAGTGGTCAATCACTGCTTGTGGTAATACCTCTGAGGGATCGTCCCTCTAAATTGAAATACCATATAAATAAATACATATTTCTTGAACTGAGGCGTGTTTTTTCATATAAAATTACTGCGTTTGAAATCTCGGGCCAGGACAGAGTCCTGATTCATGTATTCAGGTACCTATGGCTGGACCCCATCAATCTCATATATGGCAACTTCTAGGAAAGCACCTTCGGCAAACACTGTGAGAGAAATTCAGTCACTGGTCGCTGATTCTAAGCACCTTCCTTTTTGTGTTTCACGAATTCTCCACAATCATAAAACCATGTTTAGAATAGAGGACTTTCTTAGAGGTCAGCACGGGGAGGAGTTTTTTTTCTTTACACCAATACCCTAGTCCCTACTTGAATTCACTTTCCACCAAAAAATAAATGCATGTATAACAGTTTCGGCTATCGAGGCCACGTACGACCACCGTCTACAAGGCTATCCACTGTCTTGATGGAGTGGCATATTTGATTTATTGATCCTTATCTATTTTGGATCGCTAATCTATTTTAGTCTTAATATGGTACCAGAAGTCACATACGCTGCAATTAAACAAAGGGGATGGGCGCCGATTTAATAATATGACGTTTTCATCTTGACAGATTGGCCTCACACGACTCTACACTGGGGTAAAAGCACAAAACCCTAACAAAAAAAAAAACATTCACTCTAAAACCCACCTGTAAATTTTCGCGCCTATATTTCAACATCCGTTTTGATACGAGAAGCTAAAAACTTGATTTTCTAAGCCCCATTTAATATTGGTCGACCAAATGGGCAACATTTTCGCTCATAACTTCAAACCAACAACCTTTTGGCTCTAAGATTTCACAGGTATGAGAACTAGCAGCTTTCTTCTGATAAACCAAAATGTGAACCACTTCCTGTAAATCTGGGCTTCTGGGGGACGAGGCATTAAGCGATCGGGCAGGACACTTAATATTTTTCGATGCTTTCAAACTCAACGGAAAATCAAAAACCGTGCCCGGGAGTGAGAAAAGATGAAAAGAATTATCTTTACCGATTGCTTGACCCATTGAAATCCATCGCAGTAGTTGCTTGTATCGCATCCTCACTATATTGCCGGTCCAGCTGATGTTCCCACCCCACCTGCTACACTGGAACTATAATGCGGTTTTGTGAGTAAGGTCAGTGATCCACACAACTGACATTGACCATCAGTAACCCATTGATCCTGTTGCTGGTGGAAAAGTATAAACGTAAGCTCGTACAAGGTAATTGGTTGATTTCTCTGGGCGGCCACACAACAAGGAACTCGCCCCAATAAAGGCAAGACAGATAGACTTTTCTGATGCACGTACGCCACTCTACCGGAGCCTTCGCCACTTGGAGCTGTATTTAGATTTGAGGAAAAATGCATCAACGTTCAATATATTTGAGTCAACCGTCGTCTACCCTGAGCCAAATCTCCCGGGAAATATTTAATAAAGATACTCATTGTCCACCTGGAGACCTTAGTTAAATTTGCAAAACAATATAAAATCGTATAATAAATAATACCGACTTCTGATGCTATCCCTTAGGAAAGCGCAGGACAAAACCCCTATCGAACCTAACACCTATAGATGGATATCTATCGCTCCTCTACAACCCTGCCTGATAGCTTATTGGTAAGAGCGTCCGTGCTGTATCAAGGGCGCCAGTTCGGATCCGACCAGCGAGATGTTTTTGAACACGAATCGTGCGCTGGCACCTCTCAGGAAGATTTAATAAATATACAACCCAACCCAAGCTCTATGAGGATTTGGCCCCCCTTGTTATGCTCCCCTGAGTCATATGGTCCAGATCTAGTGTCCTGAGCATACTTATTCTGGAGAAATATTCTTATTCAATTGAATGCGCCGACTCCAGGAGCATGGTAAATATGCTCCTGGAGCGTATTAGAATATTTCTCCACTGAGCCAGAGCATTTTTGGGCACATGCTTCTTGGAGGCATTTGATGTCTGAAAAACGCAATCCTTATAAAGAAAATAAGAAATCAGGGTCATCACCCATGGTGATCAATGACCTAGATCCAAAATTGTATGAAACATAGACAACATTCAAGCCAGAAAGCTACAGCAAGCAGTGGCGTAAAAGGCGGGCGGGCGGGCGGGGGGCAGGCCCGATACGCCACTGAAAGCAAGTTTGTTTTTTTGTCCATAGAGGGTCTTGTTAAGGTAGGGTTGCTTGTTTGATATTTTATACGGCTATTGTACTTTTATAAACTTAGGATGAAGCTAAAACCAATGCAGTAAGGAGGTCGGGTGGTGCGTTCGGGACAGGATAACAACAACACCACCACCACCATAAATATAACTGTATTTTATAGTGTTAGAAATAACAAATCAAAATATTATAAGAGTAAATGTTTGAATAATTTATACGACGAATTAAATGAAGATCATACGGAAACAGGATAAGAGAGGTGAAACAGTTAACAAACATGAAGGTAGAAAGAAGAACAAGAAAGAAGAGCGTGCGAGCAATAAATAAAGTAATCTTACCTTCAGAAGCAGTAACGAATTCAGTGTCTTTACTGATACTTCATCATCAGAAACTATACCAGTAACAGAGATTGAGTAAGTGGAGTAAGGTACGAGATTACTTAATACCAGTGGAGGTCCAGATATTGCTCGTGATACCAGACCGTCAGTCGATGGTGCGTTGCATTGGTCTCTGTTAATAATTCGGTATTCCACGCGATACTGTCTCGGGAAACATTTACCAAAGAGCCAGGAAACTTCGATTAGACGCGGTGCTACTACAACTGATAACTCGGATTCAAACGGTACTAAAAAAAATAAAAAAAGTGAATTTAAAATTCTTTGACAATCCGGGATTTTTATTGCAATAATGCACAATGCATGCATAATGCATAGGCCTACGTAACATATTTTGCTGGTATGTGGACCCATTCCCCGATTGGGTTTTATTGTATTGCGTTGAATGGCGGGTTGCAATCCTTAAGTTGGAATTACCCCTTGGGAGGGCTAAAAATAAATATTACAAATTAAAATTGAAGACGATAATACCTTTCTATTGCTTTTTGTTTGACCGTCAATCGGAGCTTCCGTTCAAAAGTTATGGTCGAAAATGTAACTTCGCAAATGGCAATTTCCCATGATATTTCTTATGTATTTTATTGTTTTCTCAAACTGCGATATTTAATTTTTTCTATTTTAAAACTAATATCTCAAAAAGTAAATGAGCTTTTGATCGAATAAATTGCTCTTTAGTGTTGAACACATAAGGAACAAAACGTTAATTTTCATAACACACATTAATTTGTTTACCTATGTATGCCAAGACGCGAGGTAAAATCGGTTCACTGTATGGACCCACGCCGACTGAATTCTCCGCTGCAACTTCAAAATGAAATTCCTCATCAATACAGCAGTCGATACCACAGAAATCTACTGGGATGGTTACAGATGTAGAAGCTGTTTCTCCGGAGATGATCCTCGAATTGGAACTCAGCTTGTACACAAAACCCGTAATGATTGCACCACGATTCTCACAGGGGATATCACTCCAGGAAAACGCTAGGGAAACCTCAGTCGCATGAGTAACATCAACATCACCAGGTGGCGTAATCGGGACTAAAATTATATAATTGGATGTGAAAATAACATTATCGTTATTTACTTTCTGCACAAATCTTGGAAATAGCTTTACTATACATTGCATGTGGATCAGACAGAAACTTTACTTTGGTGTACTTTTTATATTAACCCCAATATTCACAACTCCTATTTCATATTTTGTCGTAAATTCCACAAAATACACTGTTAGAAAATTTTCCGTAAATTTACGGAAATTTATGGCAGCAGTATTTCCAGACTTTTTTAGGGTAAATTTACAGATTTTCTGTCAATTAACGGAACTTTGACAGTATTTTTACAGAAATTTGTCTCATATTTTTGAAAAAAATATGTATTTTAACAGAATTTTTCCGTAATTTAAAATTACGGAACGAAAAAAAAAGTCCGGAAATATTGCTGCCAGAAATTTTTGATATATTTCCGTAAATTAACATTTTGTATGTTTTTTGTTTTTTATTTTTATTGTTTTCTAAAACAGATTTTACGGAAAATCTGTTTTCTTAATTTACGGAAATTTTTAACAGTGTACTTTAGTAATAACTAACAACACAAAATACAACAATGTTCTCGAGGATGCATAGAAACCAAAAAATGGACACAAATCTTGAATGTGAAATGTCAAATTTAGAAGATAAAATGAAATACAGATCCGAACGGACAATTAGATGAAGAACTCCAAAGTAAGACAAATCGTTTAACAGAAATCAGAACAATCAAAATGGATGGCCACATGATGAGAGCAAAGGCTGAACAAGTAGAACAGAGAATAAAATACCAATCTCTTTTTAAAACTGAAAATCTCTGTCAACAAATCCTTGAAACTCTAGAAAATGGAATGGATTTGACTGTTTGAAAGTCTCATTTATTATGACAAAACGAGAATAAAACTAAAGTTAAACTTAGTTTGTCGAAAACGAAAACTAATTTGGAGTATTTATTCCACTAACTACATGATTTTGTTTTATTTAGAAGGCCTCTTGTTTATATTTTTGGTATTGATACAGTTTATTAATGTAAATGGCCGGTGGTTATAGGCCTATATCATGTAACTTCATTTAACATTATTGCTCCAGGTACGTTTTGTGTATTTGTGTATCTTTTATTTTCTTTTGTCTTTCTATTATTTGTGTGAGGAAAAATATCAAATTGACAAAAACAGAAAAGTTGTTAGGAATGAACAGGTGAATCCCAATGTATTGTTACCTTGCTGCAACGTTTCAACTGGACTTGCCGACAATGCCTTTCCGATGGTGCCGACATTGCCATCGTCCGAATTCCTACGTGGTGTGACAGTGATATCGTAGGTTGAGTATGGATGAAGATCATTTAAAGTGACCTCGTTCGTTGATTGCCATGGCAAAATAACGGGATCACCAGGAGGAAGTATCGCAGTTGACCGCTGTCGATAGCCTGGTATGTCACCTGGTACTCATCAGCCCCTTCTTTACAAGTAGAAAGAGCGGTTGCAGTTTCCACGAAGCGAAGATAAATGACTTGTCCGGATATACTTGAAGGTTAGCAATGCATACTAAATGAAAAAAAATAAAGAGTAAGGCGCTTTACCTCAACCAGGGCTCCGTACCCGAAACTTTTAGCGCGAGTGCTTCACAGTTGGCCCCGCTTAATCCATATAATTACTTGATTATGCGTCCCCCAAATATGCAATTATATCCCGATGCACTCCACTCATGCCTTATCTGTCATAAAACCACATGAGCAATTATTTTGTATCACCCATCAAAACCTAAAACGATATTAATAAACTCTTTGCTGGATTTTGGATGACTTTAAAAATTTAAAACTAGAAATATCGTAGTTCTACAAAACACGGGGTTGACTAACATAAAGCAGCAAGCATCGGCAGAGACAGGTGTGAAAAGTAAAACAATTAAATAGTATGATTGAAACTTCGATGGGGTACCAGCTCAATAATAGGATAGCTTTTGACATAATTGCCATGAATTACAATGGAACGTAGCAATTACGCATTATGTCAATACTTTACTCACAAATCGGATTTGGATGAATAAGTGCAGTCGATTTACATGCTGGTAATTATTCATTAAGTTCTGAATGTATCGCATATATTTGTATAGGTCAAATCGGGGTTATTAACACCACAGATTTTTTTAAAAAGACAATTGTATGTTTCTTTACACCTTTAGTTGCTTGCTTTTTAACACCATAGAAATAAAAATTTCATTTTAAGGTATTAAACTCTGTAGTGAGTGGCAATCTGATTCTTTCCCCCTTCGTAAAGCCACATAACCTGGGGGTTTGTGGTATGAACGTTCTGGCCTTGGTAATTATTTGCCTTACCATGGCAACGTGAGTGAACTGTTCAAGTCAATGCATAATTTATTATTTTATAATGCACGCTTGATAATGCCCCCTTGATAATGCACGCGTGTATATTCAAAACGGGTCATAATGCACGCATGCATATTCAAATGGGTCATAATGCACGCATGCCATATTTAGTCGGCTCTACATCTAATGCCAAGAAGGCTGGAATATTTGACTGTCAATGAGGAAGACGATCATCAACCATCTGAACAGCAGATGGTAGACAAATCAAAGAGGTCAAGGACTGCAAGTATCTAGGGGTCCTATGTTTGCGACAGCAAGAAAGACTTCCTGTCACGCAAAGGCCAAGATGGAATGCCTGCAATACACTACACCACTTATGGCAACTGGTATCTCCAATTCAACCAAGCTGAAATTATTTAGAGCCTGTGTAGAGAGTGAGAGTATCTTTATATGGATCTGAGACCTTGGCCATGAAGGCCTACAGGATAGACTGGATGGACCTACACCAAGCCTCTTATGCGAGTACAAAAAATCCTGGCGTGAGCACAAGACCAAAGCAAGATAATGGAGTATACTTCCAATTTCATCTTCTGGTGCCCAACGCCGGCACGATTGCCGGTCACTGTCATCGTGCGATTGACCAAGTAGTCTCAGACGTCAAATGTTGGGGAAGTTACTGCCAAAAAGGGGTCGTCGCCCATTTAACTACATTGAGGTGATTGCTTGAGACATCCAGCAAGATCCATCCTGACATCCCCAACCAATGACAAACAGGTGACATTTGGCGCTACATGGCTGAACAGCATCTCGGCTGCGGCCGTTAGATAGATAGATTAGACATTTAAAGTGATGTAAGAGTGCGTTTCGCGAATATAATTTTACGCGAAAACAAAGAAAAACCACTCAAAATAATGCCTATTGGTTATGTACGACATACGCATGAGCTTAAACTTGGTATACGCCCACGAGTTTGGGGAATGCAATCCCTGGTTGTATTAAAATACCGGTGTATTGAAAATGGAAAGACCCCAGAGAGTGTCTCAGCTACCATGTCAGCACATACTAATAAGCGTGACCTCAAACGAGGCATAGAGCTGAAATAAATGAAGCGTGAAGTACGGGGCCGGCACTCACATATGAAATGGCTATCCACGGGTTGTACGGCTCGCGCTTCCAAAACCCAGGGGCATTTGCGTGACAGGACTGGAAAAAAAAAATAGAGTCTTTGGGTGAGAGAAAGGGGACAGGCAAATGACCCAAAATAGGGGTTTTCCGAAGTGACAAATTGAAAAATTTTCCCAAAAAATTGGATCTTTGGGTTACGATTTTTGTTTTTTTCCAAAATTTTTTCAAAAAATAGAGGTTCTGTGTTGAAAAACTGGAATGTTCCCCTAAAATCGGGGTCTTTGGGTTGACAGTGGTAAAAATTTCAAAAATATGGGGTCTTTGGGTGGGGTTTCAAAAAAATTGGGGATTGGGGACAAACAAACGGTGCTGAAAAAGGGGGTCTTAACAGCCTTAACCTACGTACACTCCCAAGATGGGAGTGTCCCCCCCGACCGTGAAGTCTACAATGAAAAAACACAATGATCCTGAGGGGTGGTAAACGTTACCCAGTGTCCGAATTTGTTGTTGAAAATGGTGTTCAATTGTTCGTCTTGCCTTGTTTTACAATGTTTTGCATTTGGTTTCGTTAATTAATGGGCAAAATGTAACTAGGGTCTACATGGAAATTTATAACCGTCAGATGCATCCGTAGGAAAGCGATAATTTGAACCCTTCCGACACCTAAGACCTATAGATAATACCTATAGCTCCAGGCCAACCCCGCTTTTAGCTACCAGTAGGGAAGAGCGCCCGTGCTAGTAATACGGTGGGTCGCCGGTTCGAATCCGGACAAGCGCACATGGGTTTTTTTCAACACTACCGTGCGCTGGCCATATCCAGGGGAAAATTCATAAATACTCATCCTTGGGTCTACATGGTCTATAGGGGTCACCAAAACTTGACCTCAAATTGTATACAAAGCTGTCAACGTGTAACTAAAGGTGGGAACATATACAAACTATACTTTTTTAATCCTTGTAATGAGACAAATACATTGGTGTACCTTTAAACCCAATTTGACTTGATTTCAAATTTACCCCTGTACTAATTTTACCCCTTATTTTACAAAGTCCCCCACATTTCCCAGAGGATGGACCCAAAATTTAAGAAAGGTCCGAGAAACTTCAGGGGCATGCTCTCTGGAAAAGCAAAGCCTAGAGCATGCTTCCATTTGAATTTATGATAAATTATTATTTAAATGAAGAAACAGGAAGATATTGCATAGCTGCCCTTTTTTATGACCATGTAAGTGACGCCAAGATAAACCTATTGTCCTTCATAAGCCACAAAAGGACTGCATAAGACAGCCCTTATTATACCCAAATACCGTTTAGCTTATGCTGCTAAGATTTGGATTTTATAATCGTCTTCACACCAAGCAGACTCTGGAATACAACACTATGACCCGCATCTTAATGATAAAGCACGACCCTTTATTTTAGTATGTTTAAGGATACCCAGAACGATCTGTTGTTAACACGTGTCCATCCAAGACTACTGAACTGAGCCCTTGGTATATTAGCATTCCTTACCTCATAGTGATGTGGTATATGTAATAGATTGTTGTTGTTTTTGGCAATTCCATTTAGTTTTCAGGCCCCCAGAAAACAAAAATGCAAAAATAAGTTCTACCCTCAAGAACCAGATTGCCACTCATATATATGTTGCTAAATAATATAGCGCACATCCTTTGCAAAGCGGCATTGTGGTTCTCGAGGGGAAAAGGGTTCATATTTGGAAATTTCAATTACTCATTGAAGTCGGCATTATAATTGTACATAAAAGCGACTTTTGGGGAATTTATGTAAAGTGGGATTTTTTGAAAGCCAGCAAAAGATAAACTTTGAGCGTGTCGCTTTATGATGCGGAACGTTTCAAATTCATCCGGATTATAAAGAAGGTTATAAAGCCTGTATAGGTTGTCGAGTAAGTTGTTGAATTCACGGTGTTTCCGAAACCTGGTCAGGTTACGGAAACACCGGTTGCTTCTTCATCGCGCCTTCACTTGGATGATCCCATTTTCGCTACTCTCCCCGATATTGTGCGAAGAGGTGAATAAAATTATACATGTTGTTCAAACTAAGGTGAATAGAACCTACGGTGGGAGGTTCTCAATTATCATTTTTTCTAAATATTATAAAGATAGGAGAAACTGGTGAGTATCGAAATACATGTAAAGAAACACGAAAAATGCTTGATCTCGAAATACCACTCCAACCAAGGGACTGTGTTACGTGGACACAAGTGAAACGAGTGCTAATTAGTCCAGGCTACAGATCATATACATAATGTTTTACAATGTTTTCTAGACCAGTTTTTCCTGCTGAATCTGAATCCGATGGATGCCAGACGAAAAACCTTCAGCATTTTCGAGGAAACGCAAAATTTCAAAATGGCCACCAAAACACTAAAAACTCAAATGTTAATTACTCATAAGTTGTAATTTTTTTGCCTGTCCAGTCAAAACACACATTGTGACCAATTAAAATGTGATTCATTAACCACCTAATTAAGAGATTCAATATGGCCGCCAAAACAACAAACCATCTGATATTTATATACTTTTGGCCGTAGAATGGTAACATGATATATATACCAATACTTTAGCAATCAATATATTAATTGAAACAATTATGAATAGCTTTCAACAATTTGCTATTCAATCAAATCTATAAACCATTCAAGATGGCTCCAAAATGGCAAAATTCATGGTTTTAGCCGGGACCAACCGGCCTCGGGAACCAACGGTGTAACGCCAAATTCATTACTACTTAAAGACAAGAGCTGCCATGTTGGTGTATATCCATGTAACTGATTCAGAGCAATTTAAATATCATAATACAATCAAAGTGATTGATATCCGCAAGATGGCATCCTAGATAGGCGTTTATGGCAAGTATATTGCACAATAGAACAGATAAGCCTGGTTTTCGTCGATAAACCTGGTTTTTCGATCGAAAAACCTGGTTTTTCAAATCCAAAAACCAGGTTTTTCAATTCGATTGTCAGAGTTTTTTGATAAACCTGGATTTTCAATCGAAAAACCAGGTTTTTCGAATTTGATTGTCATAGTTTTCGAAAAACCAGGTTTATCGATTGAGAAACCTGTTTTTTCAACGATAAACCAGCCCCCCCCCCCCCCCCCCCCCCCCCCCCCCCCCCCCCCCCCCCCCCCCCCCCCCCCCCCGGGTTTTCGAAATTGCGATTGTCACAGTTTTTGAAAAAAACCAGTTTTTTCGACGAAAAACCTGGTTTTTCGATGAAAAATTCTGGTTTTTCGATTGAAAAACCAGGTTTACCGACGAAAAACAAGGTTATCTGTTCGATCGTGCAATTATTGCCTTAGGCGTTCACTATGGATTAAAACAGAAATAACAGGAGAAACCGGTAAGTCAAGCCACCCAGGCAAATGAGGGTGTTTTTTTGGTGACCCTCGCCTAAGATTACCCTACAAACTGAGAGAAATAGCGAGATATGGGTTTGCAAATCATGGTTGTAATATTAAGTATAAATCTGTAGGAATATCAAAAAAGGGTTTGTAATTGTATGTTATTTTTGAATACGACAAACCAATTTTAACCGTATTATTACAGGAAACACCCTGCATGAAAAAGTGCTGTGCCCTCCAGCGTCCACGGTGCATGCTAGTCTTCACGCGTCCAGTAGTCGAAAAGTTGGGGGATATCCTACCCTAATTTCATGATTGATGGGGGTAGGGATTTACGAGATCTTCCAAGCCGAATGTTAGCTATATGGTCTGAGGAGTTCCATTGAGGAGAAAATGACGTTTTCATCTCGACCATTTTTGTACAGGAACGAATGGGGACCAGTATTTAGTGTTGTTTGAAACCCTATGGCGCAAAGGTCAATAAGTAAAGGTCAGTATTCATTCACGCTGTAGGCTATAAGATATATAATGTTGTGGTTTTTAGTTGATTATCCCTTCCAAAAACCCCATTAAGGCTATCTTAAAATGTCATTGAGTCGTTAGTCATCAATATCCCAACATGGATGCCAATGGAAGCCTCTAAAACTACCAAAAAACACAAGAAACAATTCTATATAGACTATTAGTGATCGGAATTTTCGCCGTTTTGTATGTGCCATTTCCAGCCATATGGATACCATTTGGATGGCATCATTACATGTATCGATTCCCTTGATTACCTAATATGATGGTACATTGACACTGATTGGCTTACAGGGAAATACCAGCCAAACATTGCATACTAGGTTAGACACAGCTATCAATTATTAGCCATCTTAGAGTATCGGAAGCCATCTTGGATCCTATAATGACGGAATTTATTATCACATTTTTTTTAAAAATAGGTCTTATGATTTGACTTAATTTCTTGACTGCCAAAGCACCAGGTCGATTACCAAATACCAAAACCGTGAAAAACATTATACCTAATAAAAACAAGGTGATTTAGGGTAATCAATGGATTTGTAGCCTGGACTAAATGATTTCAGTATGTATTTTAGAGTTTCAAGCAGACTGATTATATATTAATTTTTGGAGAAGGTGTGGGCTTATAGATGCTAGACGGGTAAGTTTATGCTTTTGACCCCAAAATATTTGCAACACAATTATTTAAGGCTTTTTGGTAGTATTTGATATCAGGAATAACATTGTAAAGATTCAAGGAAATCTCTACAATGGAAAGTGTAGAAATAAGGGTGATTTTTGTACAGGGGTAAAAATATTTCCCCACAATGTAGTGAAAAGTGAGCTGATGACGTGACACTAAGGCAGTACGCATGCATACTGTTCTGTTTGAATTCCCAAGAGTTTCTCTCTCCACGAAATGAGTTGATGGTAAGTGACGCCATCTGTTCACCTTAACATGAATTCTAAAGAGTGCAAAATCGGTAAATTGTGGGTAAAAATACCTTCAGTATATTCTACTGGAACTCCTGCGCCTTCTGGTAGTGGTTGTCCATCAACGGGGTTATCGGTCTCTGGCGAAACAGTCACTTGATAACACTTATTAGCATCTAAATCGCTGATAGAGGCTGTGTTCAACTCTTGCCATGGTAGACTTATGGTTTCACTCTCAGATGTTGAGCACTGCTCGATATCAAATTCTTTGGCTGACACCTGGTATGTATCTGCCATACATTCTTCACTTTCTGGCCATGTAACTGATATTTCCGTAGGTGACGTCCTTGACGCTGTAATATCAGAGACGCATCCTATCTTACCTGTACAGTGGTGCGGAGGAAATATATATTAAGTATTATATAACACATAAAAATATTTCTGTAATTTGATTGGTGGATACTATATAATGTGACATAAAATATCTGAGACTAGTTCCCCAAAATTTAGCAGGAGGGAAAAAGTTCCCATAAAAATCTACTATTTCCCCCAACACGGGAAAATAGTTCGTTTTTAATGGGAACTTTTTCCCCTGCATTGGTATCTTGCATCGCCCGTGCCTAACGGTGATTGATCTGACCCGATCAGCGACCCGACCTCTGACACTGCATCGATCATATCTTCTGCTTGATTTGCGTGTAAAACACCGCTGGGCAATTTCCGTTGAAATTTTGACTCAAAATGGAGAAATCTCGATGCTGTAAATAGTGGATACCCTAAAACAAATCATATATATATAGAGCAGTTTGAGAAATTTGTGGGAGAGAGCCGCGATTGGATTGAACCATAACCAGACTAAGGCTTGAGAGTTGCGGTGGCAGCTGATCGCGACGAGACTTGAAAAGTTTTTCAAATGACAGAATATTTTTATATGTTATATATAAAACAAATAGTGACTTCTCTATATTCGTGAAATGGTGCAAACTGGAGACCGTAGGCCTACTATTTTCCCTCGGTCTCGGAAAAATAGTAGGCCCACGATCTCCAGTCACCTCGGGTAGTTATTTTGCACTATTTCCCTCATGAGCAATCAATATTTGTATAATATACTTAGAATTGATGGCTTATACCACGAGTAATACCCGCAAGTCCCATGATTCATGATCTGCTAAGGTAGTAAGCCCGGTGTGAAAGTAATTATAGTCCGCCGGAAGCCACAGTCCGGGCTCCATAGACTAAAACAACGGAATAAAGCGTGAAACTAATGTTGCGTGAAGAGTCAACTGAATCGAGTGTCCTATTCCTTACCGTTCTAGCCGGACTGTGTACGGCGGACTATAATTACTTCTACACCGTATTCCTAAGCGTGCATTCAAAGGCGTAACATTATAGTTCACGTCGAGTTTCGAAAGTCACCTCAAGATTTTGTTATGTAGGCCTACACGACATCTGTTTCCAATTGCAACGCAGACAACAGCCAATTATAATTTGCATTTGACCCTAAGATCCCTGATGATTGTGACTATGCTTTGGATAATAATGTCTTCGTGCATTTTCTGAGCTGAATACTTGGATGATACACAACAAACGAAAAAAATTACTTTCTCGACATTTACCAGCCCCAGAGCTTTAACCAGCGTCAACCGCCAATTTACCAGCCCCAGAGCTTTAACCAGCGTCAACGTACGTTTGTGAAAAAAATGTGTGTCGCATGCGATGGTTCTTTAAACATGTCAATCCATATCATTAACCTTTTTTAAGCGACGATTCATTATCTAATGAGATTTTAAAGGTGCATTTCGTGATTTCAGCACCTTCTGTTTTATTCATTGATCACTAGATACCCTTGAGAAATTTTATGGACAGAAAATACAAAATTGCGAATTTCTTACAGATGCGACCGAATTTGCACGTAAGATTGGGCACACGTGAATTACTAAGGCTAACGGTTCAGATGATATCAAAATCGCAGGCATAATTCTCTTCTACCCTTCGCATCTGAATGATGTTTAGCGCCCTCAGTTTTCACCTTCCGTACCCACCCCGCGTACTACAACTTTGTAGCCCAGCTTTGACTACGCCAGTTCCATCCTGTTTGTTGCACCGTTGAGGCTTTCTGACGTCTGCAACGTCAAATATTTTCATGTGGACGGACGGGTGCTCTGTATAATGAAAACGTTTGCCCGATTTCAAGCTAAAGCTCCATACCCTCTCGGCAAAAACCAGAGAGAGTTGGTCTAATTTGGATAACACAGAGCGTTATTTGTGAGTCTGACATGACAGTTAGTCGGCAGGTCTCTGTAGATAGTATACCTTTCAATACTGTGCGGTATGTCAAGTGTTAAAGTTTCTTATTTTCTTAAAAATTAATAAAATTTTCATCTCAATTTCCTTCTACATTGACCCCCAGCAAATACGAGGCCGTAATAGCGCTGTTAATATTCAGCCGGTATGCAGAGGACAAAGCACTGCAGATTCCCTTTTATCTAGACGTTCAGAGCCATTGTTACTGCCTATGCAGTTGAAAAGATTTCAGGTGCTATCACGACACCGATATAGTTCGAGCTATTTTTTTCACAGAATATCAGTACTATCCTCGTCCACTAATAAATAAACCTTGAGCTTCTACTGTGCAATCAATTAACTTTGACCGCACATTTCATCATTTATTCGAAAAGGAAACGAAGATAAAAAAAAACCCATGAAATGAAAGTTGTTTGGCAGACTGTGACCTATCACCTTTGTGTAGGACCATAACCCATAAAAGTGTGGTTTGTTATGTCAATGAAACAGTTCCCGTAGGATTTTTGTGCTAAAATTGATTTCCTTGCTGTTTTGCATTCAATAGGGACCAGACTGTCAGAAAAAGACGGGGTTCAAATTTTCAGACTGCTGCCCCTTCTTTCAAGGGGGAGGGGAATTTTACAACAGGTGAAACTTTGAGATCGAGTCAAATTTTCAATGTACATTAACATGTTCATCTTCTAAGGATTAGAAAAAGTATATATTTACCCAATGCTCAGATTTTGTTAAAACTGGTGACAAGTTGTTTGTATTGTCTCATAGGTCCATATGCACAAAAAGTTAGACCAGGTTTAAAGTTAGACCTGGTTTAAGTCAAAACTAGTTTTGCCTCAAATTGATAGTTATTCACACTTTCTTTGTAAAGTAACTAGCAAATTTGGAAGATTTAAATGCAAATTTCAAAATAAATGGTCTAACTCTTTTGTGCATACGGACCATAGGATCCAAAAATGTATTACATTTATTATTATTATGTGACATTTGGTTGGCTAATTACATAGCACCAAAACTTTCCTTGGATATTGCAATGGGATATCATGAAATCAGTTAAAATGCATTTTCTGTTTCAGTATGACAAGAGGAATCATTTGACACCACTTTCAACAACATCGAAGCATTTAGCCCCAGGGTGACCCTGAACCATTATGGGGCTATGCCGCTTTAACTAAAGGTTGGAACCTAGGCAAATATATACTTTTTCTAATCCTTATAAGGAGACGAACGCGTTAGTGTACATAGTGTACATATCCAACATGGGTTTCCCGGAAACCGACAAGTGGTCGACATTTTTTGTGGACCCTACCGGTAGTCTCCGGCCCACTAAATAGGCGATTTTCCGGCTTGGCCCGGCTAAATTTCGCTCCCGTGGCCCGTGTCAGGGTTAAAATCGCCCTAGATTATTCGCCAAAACTACGCTGTTTCCCTGCCGTGGCCCTACTTGGTGAAAAGTTTCGCTGCCGTGGCCCGGCCACTTGAAAGGGTAAGTTAGTGATTTCTAGCACTGCAATGGATAACGCGTAGCTTTTAGCCGAAACTACGCTGCTTGGTAAAAAGTTAAAGTTTCGCTGCCGTGGCCCGGCCACTTGAAAGGGTAAGTTAGTGATTTCTAGCACTGCAATGGATAACGCGTAGCTTTTAGCCGAAACTACGCTGCTTGGTAAAAAGTTAACCGGAACATACCCACTGCCGTGGCCCGGCTAGGTAGAAAGTGTCGCTGCCGTGGCCCTACTTGGTAAAAAGTTAAAGTTTCGCTGCCGTGGCCCGGCTAGGTTGAAAGTGTCGCTGCCGTGGCCCTACTTTCTGAAAAGGTTCGCTGCCGTGGCCTGGCTAGCGCACTAAGAGCACACTAAAACAAAGTTAACCGGAACACACCCACTGCCGTGGCCCGGCTAGGTTGAAAGTGTCGCTGCCGTGGCCCGGCTAGGGTTTGGACCGTGCGGTATTCGCCACCACTTCTGGCGCCCTGGAATCACCCGGAGCTTGCTAACAAAATGTCGGCCACCTGCCGGTTTCCGCAAATCCAACTTAAAATATGGTTTGAAGGAAATAAAACATCATGCATTAGAGAGTACCGGGCCTGCCCGGTTTCTGATCGCAGCCCCACACCGGTTGGTTGTGGTTAAGTTATGATGCGGTTCAGTGGAAAGTGGTTTTCGGATGGAGAAGTGGCTGCTGTGGCCCTAAACAATGTTTTTTTTCTACTATTGTGTAGATTTACAAGATTATTTTCATCCTTGTCAGGGGTACTAACATGTTGCGTTAATATGAATTGCTTCCATTCCTTTGGACAGTTTCTATCATGCATAAGATCTGGTCCATAATTTATCCCCATTCCAGACTAGGAAGCGGTCTCGCTCTGGACTTAGTTCATTTTTTTGAAACGGCTGAATGCCGTGCCCCGGCTAGGTTGAATACCGTGGCCCGCTAGGTGAATTTTCACCAAGTGTTTTGGTTAATAATCTAGAGCGATTTACCGCAGACCAAGGAAGCTCGCTCCTGGACTTAGTTTCATTTTGAACTCTGGACCTACCCTTATTAGTATACTTTCTGGTCGCGGCCACTTTTCTATCCGTTAGAGCACTTCCATGCGATGGCCTTTAAACCACCACTGACTGGTGGCGTTTGCTTGAAAACCGGACATGACCGTACTCTCTTAAGACATTAGATATGAACCTTCACACCCCATCCTGGATATGTTTTTTGCGGAAACTGGTAGGTAGGCACATTTATTAGAAAGCTACCGGTTCATTTCTTGCGGAATTACTGTAGACTCCGCACAAAAGTGGTGTGTTCCGGTTAACTTTTTACCAAGCAGGGGCCACGGCAGCGAAAGTTTCTACCTAGTCGGGCCACGGCCATGAGTGTGTTTCCGGTAACTTTCTAGTGTGTCTCTTAGTGTGCGAGCCGGGCCACGCACCCTGACACTTCTTACCATGTAGGGCCACGGCAGCGAAGTTTCCACCTCGCCATGCCACGACAGTGAGTGTGTTCCGGTTAACTTTCTAGTGTGCTCGTAGTGTGCTACCGGGCCACGGCAGCGAAACTTCTTACCAGGTAGGGCCACGGTAGTGAAACGTTCAGCGTAACCTCATGGTGGTTGACCCGCTGAACATCAGGTTGTAGGACTTAGCCGGCCCATGGCAGAGACAGTTTCAACCTAAGCCGGGCCACGGCAGCGAACTTTCAGCGTGGTGACCCGTGGAACCTCAGGTGGGTCCAGGCCTGGGCGCACGCATGAGAAGGCGCATATTGCTTACAGTAATGTCCGGCCTACTGCTTGACGTGGGTCCCAACCCTTGACCTTTACCCGGTCGCAACCCCTGACCTCTACCCTGGCAACTGACCATTTACTAGACCGTAACTAAGGGGCGACCGCACGCCTCTTAAATCATGGATGTCAGTTGCTTTGAAGAATCTCGGAGTCGTATTCGATCCTGTTTTTTTTAACATGTCCTGGTCAAATCATATACAATTGTTTTGGATTTTGTACCTAGTTGGGAATTGTTATGATATGATGAAAATATACCGTTTCTGTGCTATCCGCTAAGAGAGCGTGAACACCTCCGACCTAATGACCTATGTGACCTGCTCCGACGAAACCCGGATAAAGTCGGAAATTTTTCATTTTGGATAATGTGCAGATTTAAAATGCTGAGAAAACAAGCTTTAAATGATGTATATCAATTAAACATTGGCACTTTTCCTTTTGTTCATCCAAAATCAATATATGCGTTTGAAATTCTTTTGTTTTCTATTGGTTTTACACAGTTTATGACTCTTTCTCCTAAAGTAGTCTGGCGACCCTTTGTCCTGGTTTGTGGGAGCAGGTCACCTATAGATAATATCTATCGCTCCTCTGGCAATCCTGCGTGTTAGACCGTTGGGAAGAGCGCCGTGCTAATAATACGGAGGGTCGCCAGTTCGAATCCGGCCAGCGCACTGGGTTTTTTCAACACTATCGTGCGCTGGCCACTCCAGGGAATGATAATAACGATTCACGTCTGTTCAAATTTCATCTGTTGTTAAGTGGGTTAACTTCATCTACGTAACCTTTCCAGAATTAGGCGCTTTCATAATACCAGGAGACTTGCAAGTTGGCCGTTCGAGCACTAGAATTCTCTCGCCGCACTATGGCAACCCTTACTACTGGAGCCACTGAATACGACCTGACCTGCAGCGCCTACAGAATAGACCCGCACGATTGAGAGTTTTGGTTGCACGTGATACACCAAGTGCCCCTTTTCTTCATTGTTTACCAATCGTAAACGCATTGAACTTTAAGAATCTTTAGTCATCCGTATCAAATGCGTCCCTTCTCAGAGCTCTGGAATTTCAAACATCTTAATTTTTTAACAACCTACATAGGCCACTTGTTCATCGCATGACGCCACCGCCTTTCCATACCCTAGAACCTGACACGCACAGCATATAATGCTTTTCAAGTCGCTTGGTCCACGCCTGTTGGAATCTCTTCCAACCAACATTCGGCAGGCCAAATTACTGGACATTTTCAGTGTCCAACTGACAACTCGTTATCAATTATTTTTTCATTTTGTGGTAATAATAATGTGTATTTTTTAACGCGCCATAAAAAAACATATCCACGTAAACGTTGCTCAAGGCCTCTGTGCATTTGCGGGCAGCCATGAAAGGCGCTCAAGCACATCAGAGAAACCATAATACCAGAACAGAGTTTGCGAAGAAGCTCGATTTTAAGAAGCAGGAGGAAACTGGAGTACCCGAGAAAACCTGCGGGAACGCGTATGGATCGAGAAACCAATTTCACATAAAGCCACCGAGAAAAGCCCCGGGGGGGGGGGCTTAAAAGGGGGGGGGAGGGGGTGCGGGGGATCGAACCCCGAGACCTCATTGGTGAAAGGCGAGGAAGATACGCTGCGCCAACTCGTTCCCCCCCAATAACACTCGTTCTCGTGGGAACTGTGTTGATTTCTAGGGCGCTATATAAATGCCGCACTGTGTTGATTTGCTAGGGCGCTATATAAATGCCGTGTAGTATTACACACGGCAATGTGTGTAATACAGTTAATCTGGGCGCACTATACGTGGTCCTCTTGTCCCAATTGCGAAGATTATTAAGAGTAGGGTGAAATTCAATCTAGGCACGGGACGCAAAACTTAAGACACCTCTAGGGAGATTAAAAATGAGTGATCTCCAAGTAAGATCAAAAGACTTCGAGGTCAAGATTTTCAAATAAACCAACTTGTTGGACAAGGGGCGGATGCAATTCCGCCCAAAGTTCAAACGATCATTGAAAATGGTACTTTTTATTTCATGTCTGATTTTCGGCCAGGTCTTTTGGTCAACCTTATAAATAAATGTTTGCTGCAATTGCCTCCATCCATTTTAGCCATCTTTTTTTATAACTCATTTGCATTCGCGATCCACTTTACACTTAAGAGCGCGGGTGACACAGTGGTCAGCCTTGACCATACAGTGCGCATGGGCCAAGCATTAAGATTCGAGATAGATGTCGGATAATCTCAGAATGGCTAATCCATCCAGGCTGTGAACGAGAGCCGGTGTGGCAGGAGCTAGATATGGTCCTTCGGGCTCACAGTCCAGGAACAATGGTGAACAATAGGGCAATCGATTCAGTTGACTCTTCACGCAACATTAGTTTCACGCTTTATTCCGTTGTCGTCTATGGAGCCCGGACTATGATACCTGCCG
Source organism: Ophioderma brevispina (assembly GCA_023653785.1). Lineage (NCBI taxonomy): Eukaryota > Metazoa > Echinodermata > Ophiuroidea > Amphilepidida > Ophiodermatidae > Ophioderma > Ophioderma brevispina. The sequence goes on from JAMKCH010000408.1 coordinate 25,666, forward strand.
GACTATGATTACTTTCACACCGGCGTAGCCTCTTTGATAGCAAGACCAAACCATTTTACACATATGGATAGTACGCATTTGATCGAGTATCTGCAATTGCGTGTCAATCGGATTTTTTAATGATGAAAAAAATAGAAAATCGAACAAAACCGTAAGTGCATCTCTTAATTGCTGTTACCGCGTTTACAATGGATATTAGAAAAAAAAACTTTTGCATTTGTAAACAAAATACAAAAGCTTAGGATCAACAAGGGGAAGAGGGTCGCTCGGTTATGACAATTGAACTTTTTTGAGGACACGCAAATTACTGTCATAAAAAGGGGCGTATAAATCCATAAATCAAGCTAACTATAGTGTCATTCACATATCAATATCCACGGTTTCCGTGGGTAAATTAAAGCCATTATCAGCAATTTCTTCAAAAGGTAAACAAATCGCGCCTTCTATTTCTCATTAAAGCCCATTTTTGGCACTGTTGTATTGTAATTTTTTTTTAAGTAAAGACTTCCTCTATAAGTGGCTTAGCTTAACACGTCGTATTTGTCATGAAATGACGCTTTTTATGTATTTTTTACTGATAAAAGTCGGCTTTTCAGGTCTAGAAACAGCCATAAATAGCATCTTCAACACCGCTTTAACATGCTTTAGTGTCAATTTTTCACAAAAAGCAGCAATGCAAGGTGTTGAAATGACCTAACACTAGCAATTTAAATTTAGATGGGCATTTTTAATTGGGAAAAATGACTGATTGTGGCTTTAATACTGGATAGTAATGTATTCTGGAAAAAATAAAACTCACCAGAAAGAATAAATATCCCGGTCAGTTGAGGTTTGAGTCCATCGTGGTTTGCATAAAATGCTATTTCGGGGTTTCCATTTCCATCTTTAGGAATTCGCAGCACTGCATCGTGGTCATCAGCTGCCACATACAAGTAATCATAGTAGAGTTCTAAGGCCCAATTAGCAATACCTGGATATGGCAACACATATAGCTCTTTTTTACCTCCTCCTAATAGGTCTGCGACCCGAAGAGAGTTATCGACTGTCCAGTACATCTTGTTTCCTGTTGGTGTATTAACGTATATCTGTGACACAGCATATTATAATTATACTGAAAATGTTCTGACGTTTTGGTCATTTTGAGATATGGACATTTAAAGTTCACAAACAAATTAGAATAAAACATTAGGCTATTTATGGATACTCATTTAATGTTACTACAGTGTCCAAAAAATAAACTCTAGAAGCGTCCCAAGGACATCGCCGGATAAGGAAAGAAGGACGCCCTCTATAGTTTTCATGAAACGTTTCGCATTATAAAGCGACATTCTCAAAGTTTTTAAAAAATTCCACTGTACATAAATTCCCCAAAAGTCGTTTTTATGTAAAATTATAACACAAGCTTCAATGGGTAATTGAATTCCCAAATATGACTCCCCCAAGAACAACGATGCCGCTTTCAAAGATGTGCCCTATATTAACCCTCGTCTTACGGGGTGGGATGGTTACCACCCCCCCAGTGAACTTTGATCCGGTAAGCTAAAATACCAAAAGCTTTCGTAAAAAGCTTCCAGGTAATCATTCGCTCATCTTTTCTGGTCATCTTAGCGAAAAAAATGTGAATGTAGCACCTTCACCGTGGTTGGGGTATCCCGTCAAAGGTTTCCACCCAAGGACATTTTATGGTACATTTTTTTTTAAATATTATGCACAGTATGGCTCTAATGTTTATGTTAAACTGGTCAATTGCCATCATTTAGAACTAAAAACCGCCTGAAAAAATCCGATACTCCTAGCTTTTTTAGCGCAAAATTGGATTTTCGCCTACTTGCTGTGGGAAAATGCAAATTTTGCCGGGTCGCTGCCGCCTTGCCCATTGCGGCAAATCACATTGAGTTGATTGAATTTAACTCTGGAGCGGTGCCGCTCATGACGTAGTTCCAAGCGATATCGCCGCTTGACTATTAGCTCGATCCTGCGGAATGACACTATGTAATCACATTTTGTTGTATTTACCATGTAAATTGTGGTGTATTTGATCAATATACTGGTGAATGTGCCATGGGAATGAGATTTTATTGGTTCATAGTAGCGCAGTCATGGACCATGCTTTGCCATTAAGATATGGGCCATTGTGTTGTATTCCAGAGTTTTTTTGTGTAAAGACGATTATATAATCCAATTTTAGCACTCATTACATTATACATAGCATAAGCTAATAGAGTTTTGGGTATTGTTATAAAGGGTTGCCTCATGTAGCGTCTTTGTAGCTTATGGTCTATCTAGGCATCACTTACAAGTTCCATAACAAAGTGCAGCTATGCAACATCTTCCTCTTTCATGTCCCTGAAGTTTCTCATACTTTTCTCATTATTGTTCTTGATACATGTGTATTTTGGGGATAAAGTAGTTATATAACACAACTCAAAATTGATGGTGAAATTTAACTATGATGATTATAGAGGGCCTCCTTCTCGGTTCTCTCCTTATCCGGCGATGTCCTTTCATGTCTTTAATAAACATGGAAATTATTTATACATATTTAAAAGTATCCTTTATCAGCTTTTCAAAACAGTACGCCGCATTGAATTTGAACCGAAGCGAAGAGGGGATTGTATGTTTTTTCACCGCACTCCATTTCCCTTTGGCATAAATAATGGTTTAGGTAGTCAATCAGGCCTTTAGAAGTAAACTAAACACGCAAACACGCTGAAAGAATTACATAATTATAAGCACGCCATCATTCATTGTGAGTAAGCGCATTCTTAAATGTCAAATTTGCGCTCAAAACCTTAATATTTAATTAATAGACAGCCAACTTCTTACATATGTAACAATAATTGCCATTCGAAGTTAGAAAATTGACACTAGACGCCCCAATCGAAATACACTGTTGCTCATAAAGGTAGAATATTTTAATCTTAAAAGTTCAATTTCATTTATTCTCACCACATCGTCAGTTGATGTAAAACAATAATAGAAAATACAATATCGTGATATTAAAAACAAAGGCAATTTTTGTTTAAAGACAGATTGAATACATGCAATTTAATCTTGCTTGCTAGTGTCTTGTTGACAATAGTGTTGTTTGAAATTTGCTGTTTGAAGGCTTCTGGTTTGACGATGTGAGTTATGTTCTCAGGTCGAGCGTTCCAGTCTATTATTGTTCTTGGTACTATGAATTTTGTAACAGTCTTGCGTGTGGATATTGGAAGTATAGCGGTTTTGATGGCAATGCCGTGATTGGCGCCGGAGGGGCCGAAGAAGCGGTTTCCAGTAGGTAGAGACGGGTCCCCCTGTCTGGCTTGTTGGGAGTATAACACAGGTGGCAACTTTCCTTCTTACAGCTAGCTCCTCCGTTTGTGGTTCTTTCAGTTTCTGGTAATGAAGCCGAGCTCTTGGTTGAGTAGGTCATTACTACTATCTGACTGCTCTTTCTTGGATACCTCTAAATGAGAAATATTTTAGCTGTGTATGCGTCCCACACTGAAGAGAATACTCAAACCAATGGTCTAACTAGTGATCTAGAGGCCAAGTCATTTGTGTTTGGTTACAAACATAAATAAACCAAGAGAACAATTGCTTTGGGAGCACTATGTCATCAAGATGATTGTTCCAACTGGAGATTAGTGGTAATACACCACCCAAGCGTAAACTATGACACATCAGTGGTGGCTAAACATACCACCAAGGGAATATGAAGATATTGTGGGTGATTGTCATGAGTAATATGCCATTGTGAAACATTTTTAGGGAAATTAAAATCATGAGCCACTTTTTCTCCCAGAGGCTGAGAGAATCAGTCATCTTGAAGTATCTTGTGTATCATGTTGTTTGACTTCAAGATAAATACGCAATCGCCCGCGACAAAGCGCCACAGATGAGTGTATGTTGTCAGGAGATCATTATGTAAGCTAGGAACAAGGGGGCCCAGACCAGCCCCAGAGACCACATTTGACCAGCCCGACTTATCGCCAATGACGGAGACCCGCTGGGTACGATTCTTGAGGGAGAGGCTGATCCAGGACAGTGTCTTGTGTTGTATACCGTATCTATGAAGTTTGTAAAGGAGTCATGTTGTGTCGGTACACGTCAACAAAGCTTTGGAGAAGCCAGTATGATCATGTCTACCTGGGACTTATTGTTGAGTGAACTGGCCAGGTCTTGTATGGAGTATTAATTGTGATTCGCAGGAATGCTTTTGAGGAATCCATTGTACATGTGTAAGAAATGAGGGTTTGTTGAAATGGTGCATATGGTGAGTGTAGATGTTCTCTAGTATTTTGCTGCATTTTGGGTGGCGGCGAGACGGGACGATAATTAGAAGACAGGGTGCCTGTACCTTTTTTGAAAATGGGAGTGATGTTCGTCGGACCAAGATCAGGGACATTGCTACTATCAAGAGATTTAGGAAAACGAGAGTAAGGACGGAGCATACAAAGATGCTAATTAATTGAGGATGTCGCCGGGCCGGTGGCTTTGGTTGGATCAAGATCCATCACAGTTCAAGACACCTGTTTCAGTGAAATAATAAAAATCATGGCATGGAGGAATACCAAGATCGGGTCAGTTGGGGCACTTGATCCTCAGAGCAGAATCAGAATGAGATTAAGGATGGTCAGCCTTTGATTTGTTGTTCTGCCTCTAACTACTATTTCTTCATAAAGAGATCGGAATACCAATAGTAGAACTTCGGCTCTTGTAATAAAAGAATTAAACCCTTAAGGAGACTGCCTGAACAAATATTACTCACATGTTTTCTATATGCGATCTAGTCTCTGATACTGAGTTCTTCCGTAACTCATTGAATTTTTGATAACTAGAATCGGTATTGGTTCTACGATGTGTTTAGGCTCTTTGTTTTCCTTTTAGGTAATCTCCGGATTCGCTGTTAAATCCATGGACTGAATACGTTTTGAAACCAGTTTAGAGGGAACATTCAGTATCCATGGCAGATTTAATTGCCTCCTGGAATTTACCTTACATAGAATCAACACTAGTATTGACTCATTAGCAGTTGTATCATGAACAAACTGGTTGACAGTTTTTCAACTTGATCTTTTAGGCCATCAATATCAGCTTTAGGAAATTGGTACCATCATGCGAGGTTTCTACTTGACAAATCTGGGTTTAGTACTCATAATGATAACAGGTAGGCCGTCATGATCACTGCCATGCCTGGCACAACCCATGATCTCTCAACCAAGTGGAATTTTAGAAGTGAAGAAAAGATCCAATGTTTATTCCTCGTGTGGGTTCACGCCACTACATGCTCAAGACCAAAATCGCTGGCCATTCAAGCATTTGCCGTGAGAGGTCTACATAAACTCCAACCAGGTCGAACAGACATGAATCCCAGTCTACATTGGGAGATTAAAAATTCCCCAAGCCAAATGTGACGCCGTTACCAGATTGGTTGTTTTGTCAAGGGAATTTCGCAGACAATTCATATACTCGGGGAACTGCCGTACAACTGCGATCTGTCAAAAGTGCCAATAGTTAGGAACTTTGGCACCCTGAATTTGAATGTACCGCAGACTGCCTCGCAATCACTTCAAGGTCGTGCGGTGAGTTCGCCGATACAGTACGTTGCGATAAGCAATCAAAACACCACCTTTGATGCCTCCCGTATTGGATCTTTGCGGATGACAAAAAATCTGGGGGAAAAAGCTAAATACTCTGGACACTATCATCAGGTGGGTTTCTGGTCCCAATAATAATATCAGGGTGTAAGTATCAATGTATGCAACCAGTTCAGCAGTCTTGTTCTTTATCTACCAAAATTATCACCATACATTCCAATGACTGTCTGTTTCCTACCTGTAGTTGGCGTTTTGGGTGAGTTTGTGGTTACCCTTTGGAGGCTTTGTCTCCTGATCTTATACGATGGGAGTTGGAAACTACACGGTTTTGGCACTATCAGACAAACTTAGAGGGATCTGGATTTTTCCTGGGGCGATGAGGTGGCAAGGCTCAGTGGGAAACAAAAATATTGCCACCTTCACTCAGGACAGAAGCTGTTCAGACAGATCCAAAAATGCTACTAGAAAATAAGAATGAATTGGCATAGTGCTTAACATGGTTACCGAGCACAGGACTATGGACCAAAGTCCACGCCCAACCGTTCACACCAGAGTTGATCGACTTCACGGGGCTAGGGAGCACAGAAGATTACAGCTCAGACCCTGGCGAAATGTTGTGTTTATTGGCAAGAGCCGCTACATCCTTGCCCATCAGATGATGACAAAGGGTTCGTCGATTACGTGGTGGCAACCTCCGAGAGACTGTATTCAGGAATCGACTCAAGGGTGGCGGCTCAATGATGGTATGGACCGGTATCATTATGGAGAAAAACTCACTGGTGGTCCCGATGGGGAAACATGAAAGTCGTCGTGTACCTGGCCATTCTGGAAAACCACTGTCCTGCCACATGCAAGAAATTGTAAACATTTTCGGCTGCAAGACAACAATGTCACACCGCACAGGGTCGCTGTAGTGAGAATATTTCTTGAGGCGGAGGGGTGGAGCAGATACATGGCTTCTTGCTCCCCTGATTTGACCCTATCTGAGCATGCTGGAATGCCTTAGGCCGAGCCATCACTTACATGGACAATCGCTCCTCAAACACTACAGATAGCTCAGCCTCTTACCGATGAGTGGGACGATCTCGCCATTGACATCATAACCACGCTTGTTGGACAAGTATTCCGCGACGTTTGACGCCATGATTCATGCCACGGGTGCCCATACTGCGATGTTATTGACGATCTACATTTAAACCAGTACTATTGAACATTCGCCCAAAATCACCCAAAAATGGTTTGTTATATGTAAAAATGACTGATGTGAAAAACTTGTAACAAAATCCTAATCTGCTTCTCAATGCCCCCTTTTCCTTTCAGTCTACGGACTAGTTTCGTAGGGCTAATTGTGGACTAGTTCATGGTGATATGTTCGAAATAGACCTGATCATTCAAGTATGTTTCTATACACACCTGGATATCATAAATTACTCGCACTGTAAGAATCAACTTCATAAAAAGTGGGTAAAAAATTTTTATTCCAACTTTATGACAACAGTTTATATTGCGGTGTGACTATCAATGCAAACGTGCAATTGGGTTGTGCAAATTCAACCAACATTTCAGTAAAAAAGGTTTTCTATTTTCGAATCTATCGAATTCTGGTGAAATTCTGTCTGACGAGTGCAACAGTTTACGGTGTACGAAACTAACTATTAAAGACATGCAATATAATATATATATATATAATATATAGTACAGGGTGAGTAAAAGAAAACGTGAACCCAGATTGTGTCGCCATTTGAATACGTGTATGAGTTCTGGTTACACGTGACTTCTTCAAAGTGGCTCGACTGGTTTACAGGAGCGTTAGTAAATGAAGAATGAAAACACGTTGTTCTTATTCCATGAAGTTTGAATTGTTTATTTATTTCTTACAAGCTTGTTTCGAAGTCAAACCAAAAGGTTGCCCTCTCGGTCAGAGAATGGCATATTTGTTATGCGGGCGTTCAGTGAATTGCGCTCGTGGATTTGCGGTGCGTTAGGAGTTCATCGCTGCCCGTTCGCGCCGGCACCGGGCCTTGCGCTGGGCACCTGCTTTGGTTAATCCTTTGGACATCTCTTTTTTATTGGATAGATCTCTGATGAAGGTCAATTGACCGAAAGCTTAGTAAAAAACAATGGTTTCAAATAATAATAATAATAATAAAATTATAATAATTCCTTAGATAGTTATATTCCATGATTTGTAAAACTCCGACCAACTTGTTTCGACAGGTAACCTCTATCTGCAGGGAGTAGTAAGTCTAAATGGAATAACAAAAGCAAAAACATGTGCGAAAGCTTTGCTACAGATGCGCATGCATGGCGTATGTATGCGTGACGCACGCTGGTGGTTCATGCGCGCCTTTTGGTCTGTGCTTTGATGCGTGTCGGATGTGCTGATCAGTTCAGAGGGCTTGTTAATGTTTCCCATAGCTGGTCGGCGATAATGGAAAATTGTGTCCATGTTGCACAGGTTGGAATCTTTTGACTGTATCATGAGTATATCCTGGCATCTAAGGAAATATCTTATTCAACTCCAAGGTCAATGTGATCGAAACCTGCTGGAAAACGCAGGTTCATCTTATATATATATATATTATATATAGATATATATATATAGATTAGATATATGATATAAATCAATATATATCTAAATTAAAAGTATCACCTCTGGAAAGCAACCGTTACTCTGAGTTTCACGGATACCATCACTTACGATCACAGGGCATCCGATCTTCGACGGATGTGGAATCAAAGTCGTGTCTTAACCAGAAGACATGTATGTATATACATGCCATGGTGTCACGACTGAGGCAATTCCAGCACTGGTCTGTAATCTTCCAATAGTTCGAGAGTGCTCAATCACTACGAGTAGTGGGGGGTAATATAACATCATAGTAAACAGATTATTACAGGTTGTGACTATCTTTGGAAGTAAGAGTGCTCAATCCCATTACAGGAGAGAGTAAAATAAAGTACCAAAGTATAGACTCTGGAAAGGCACACCGTTTACTCTGAGTTTCACGCCATACCCTCACTTACGATCACAGGGCATACGATCGTCAGAGGATGATGACTCACAGGCGTGTCTTAACCAGAAGGCATTATGATATACATGAATGGTGTCACGATGAGATATATATATATATATATATAATTATATATAACAATATATAAGTTTATGGTACCAAGTGTATCGTGAAAGTGCTCGACTGGTTTACGGGAAGAGGTAGTAATGAAGTGAAGAATGAAAACACGTTGTTCTTATTCCATGAAGTTGATTTTTATTTTTTCTTACAAGCTGTTTCGAAGTCAACAAAAAAGGTTGCCCTCTCGTCAGAGAATGGCATATTGTTATGCGGGCGTTCAGTGAATTGCGCTCGTGGATTTGCGGTGCGTTAGAGTTCATCGCCGCCCGTCGCGCGGCCACGGCCTGCGCTGGGCACCTGCTTTGGTTAATTCCTGGTATATTCTTTTTATTGTATGATCTCTGTGAAGGTCAATTGACCGAAAGCTTAGTAATAAAACATGGTTTCAAATAATAGAATAATTTTAATAATAATATACTTATAATAATTCCTAGATAGGTATATTCCATGATTTTAAACTCCGACAAACTGTTTCGACCAGGTTAAACCTCTCTCTTCCCAGGGATAAGTCTAATGGAATAACAAAACAAAACAAGTGCGAAGCTTTCGCTTAAAGATGCGCATTGCATGTGCGTATTTTATGCGTGCACGCACGCTGTGGTCATGCGCGCCTTTGGTCTGTGCTTTGAGCGTGTCGGGCATGTGCTGATCAGTTCAGATGGCTTGTTAATTTCCCATAGCTGGTCGGCAGATAATGAAAATTTTGTCAATGTTGCACAGGTTGCATCTTTTGCTCGTTCTTGAGTATATCCTGGAATCTAAGGAAATATTAGTAGGCAAGCTCCAAAGTTCAATGATAACCTGCTGCGAAGCAGTTTACTCATTATATTATAGAGAGAGATTAATATATATCTAGAGATAGATAGATGAGAGATAGAGATATATATATATATATATATAGAGATTAAATTACCAAAGTATAGACCTCTGGAAAGGCAAACCGTTATATATATATAATCTATAGATAGATCATATATATATATATATATATTTTATATATATATAGATAGATATATATTATATATATAGAGAGGATATATATATACTTCATATATAGATATAGATATTAACATAAGCAATATCATAGGAAATTCCATTGAGAATTTACATTTCGACCAGAACTTTTGAACGGAAGCTCGAATAGGGTCAAACAGAAAGCAAAAAAAGGTATTATTTCTCAATTTTAAATTTTAATATTTACTTTTGAGCCCTCGGAAGGGGTAAATCCACCTTAACCCTTTGTTTTGAGCAATATGAATGTGTAGAGGGTTGCTAAATCGGAATATCAAATTTGATTATGTTGAATTCAAACTTTGGAATGAAATTAACGTGCAAGAATGAAAATCCCGTACTTCAAAAATATTCCGACAGCTATTTTCTGAAAGTGGTCTTAACTTTCTTACGACGTTTGAATATTACGAATGGCGATTTAATAATAGGACGTTACGGCGTTCTATTTCATGCGGATTTTTTTGTTTAAGGAACTAACTTTATGAAGTTGAAAGGTCAATCGCCACCAGTGTAGTGGTTGCACTTTTCGTAATATCAGCTTGCCCAAGATACTGCTAACAAAGTTAAATCCGTTTTAAATTGACACTGCAGTGGGTTGCATCACGTTGCAGTAGAACTGCACAAAACTGCTAGTATGAAGGACCTTAAGTTTAAAATTGTGCTGGTTCCACGTGATGACGATCATGGACCAACTACAGTTAGGGACAGACTAGGTGATCAAATTGCGCAATGTTAAAAATTAAAAACTGTAAAAAAAACTGGCATTGGACTGGCAGCTCCGGGACTTCACTAACTTATTCAGAACGTAAATAACTGGAGCCCCGTAAAAATACGACAACCATTGCAGGGAACGTAAATACACGGCGTAAAATCTCAGCTTCAAACGGTTATTGTTGATTTTGATTGCTTACACAATATTAAGCATTAAAACGTTATACAATCCTCTGATCAAATTTTCACGTGTAGCTATGGCATCATACAAACATGGTTTTACGTTACAACGTGGTTGTAAAAAAGTATATGTCAGGCAAACAATTTGAAAAAAAAAGCAATAAACAAAGGAAAACGTGAAGGAATAAAGATTTAAAACGGTTTATACACTTTGTTTATATGGTAATGTACACATTCTAATGTCACCATTACTTAAAATTGATCTAAAAAAAACTAACTACCAGATTCGAAACCATGGTTTTAAGATTACAAGTCCAAACCTATCACTACACTAAAATGACTTAATGATGAGCAAGATGCTAAAAGTCAATAATGTGTGGGTGTGCTTACTACTTTTTGATTTCAAAATTAAACTAAATATAATACAAAAAGGAGGAAAAAGAGTTTTTAAAACATATTTTCTAAAAATTATATGGAAAATATATTTTGCGTTTTTAGAGTTACTTTACGACGTTATTTAACACATTTTATAGGTTAAAAGATTTTCATAGTCGTATTCTAACATTAAAAACAAGTAAGTGCAAAAGAAGTACTATCACGGAAATAATACTTTCTTCTTATTGCACCTCAGCGTTACTGTAAAAATATTACCTGTTTGTTTGTGTCAAAATGTTGACAGTGAGTATATTTTTTAGTCAATGTTATTTTACATTTTTCTGCTTCCAAATTGCCTACTTTTTATGTTAAGGTATAGGGGGGCAGATCAATAAAGCGTGAGATTATTGAATAATTGTGGTTTACCGTATAATGTAAAGGTAAAGTATGGTAAAATTAGGAACATTTTTACACAGTGCGAGTATGTAAAGTTTGCTTATCAGCACAGCGCGGACTGTGATGTTTAGTTTGAATGTGTAGTATGCGAGCGTAAGTTCGAACAAACTATTTAAATGTGAAAAAGTGCCCTATTTGGCAATTACAAAATGTAATTAAACAAAATAATTTATGTAAGTAAATTTATGTTTAATAAGCTTGAAATGTTCACAGATTATTCTTTCAGGGGCCGACTTGGTCGCACCGTCAAATTACGTTAGACACGCAATTGGTCGCCTTATTCTCTCCCTAAATCTATGAAAGGCAAACTAAGAGGCTACTTTTACGTCACTTCCGGGTCATCGTGGCCAGCTCGATATCAGTTTCGTTTTGGAATTTCCCTCAAAGCTTGTCCGAAAACCCATGCTGTTTGCCTAATTTTTATCCCAATCTACGGTTATCATTAACGCTTCATTCAGATTTACAGTGATACCAATACATATGTGAATAAAACCATTTGGAGGGTTTATAGGTATTTTAAAAGCATATCTATGGATATTAAATACATAAAGATAAGGCCTGCCACCACCCAGTGGAAAAATCGAAAAACCTGTACGCAAAGAAATACGCAAGGAGACGCAAGAGAGTGTTGCAACCGCTGTATGACGCGAGCGCATCAACCCAAAATAAACGTCAATACGCAGTGCGTACAACAATAATTACCTGGGAGTTCAATTTAGAGAATAAAGGTATGATTTTGGGAGCTGAGTACTTTCTTTACGACGAATTGAACCAAGGCGGATACCATTATTTTTGCGTGGAGGCTGAGGCCTGTTTCAATTCGTCGTATAAAGAGAGTACCGATTCCCAAAATCATACCTTTATTCTAATTCTGAAACAGCTTATAATATGAGGTCATCTTTAACCCTTTTCGCGAGACGTAGACTTAAATACAACAAGAAATGCGGACACCCACCCCAGTGACAAAAATCGAAAAACCCCTTGAACGCAACGAACACACGCAACGAGATGCAACGTTGGCAGGCGCTCGCGAACGTAGCAAAAACGCAAAACCTCCAATGTCCAAACTAAACGTCAATACGCAGTGCGTACTACCTGGGTTCAAATGTCGAATTGAATTAACCAACACAGATGATACTAAGTAGTACACGTAAATATTTACCAACCCAAATTGTTAAATAATATCCTTTCCTTTCGTGTATGCTAAACATTACATTGAAATTTGAAAATCGAAATTAAAGTGTTTTCAACCCGGGAATTTCAAACACAGATTAGAATGGCACGAATGAAAGCAATGGCAACTGTCGATACAGGATTGGTGGTCTATTTTGAACACCGCATTGCAATGATCGCACCTCCTGAATGCCATTAAACATGTACCCATTAGAATTTAACATTCTTTGACTCGGTATATTTGCCGCTTTGAACCCTCGTCTACCTGAGCAATTCTTTGTAACAAACCCAGGGGGGGGGGGGGGGAGTGTAGACGAGGGTTGGTTTTAAACGCGATAAACATTATTTGAGCTGATGGAGGTTTTAGGCAAGTAAGGGCAGTTATTTCCTTCGTCTTGTGCGGTTCAGCCTTTCACTTTCACTAATGTAACGTCTATCTGCCCGTTCGTAAAAGTTAATGTATCTAAGATATCATCCAGGAATAATCCAGTTCGAATGAGTTAATATCATCGTTGTCGTCAAGGAGGGTTGTAAGCTCCAAGTTCCGTCCAAGTTCGCCCTCTTTATACTATGGCGGTTTCATATATAATGGGCTAAGAAGAAAAACGGAAAACAAATTAATTTAGTTGCCACATGTAAAACTGTGCGAATTTTAAAGTTTAAGGTGTTGGCATCATGATTTTTTTTTCAATGGGCCGAGAATTCTTTAAATTTGATATATAGTACAGTCATTTGTGTTGATAACAATCAATAAAAAAATATGGCTTACCGTATTTCGTTTGTTGAGAAAAAAAAAGACTTTCAAAAAGTACCCTTTTGGCTCAAAATGTTACATTATTTAGTACGCAACTCTATGGGAAAATGTGATGCACCGATACTATGAGACAGGCTAATCCAGGGAAAAACTCCATGTTGTGGGTCAAACTTTTCTCAACGATTTTATGTCCCTTAACCCTCTCTTTCAAATAAGCTTAGCTTGGGGGACCGCCCATATTTTTGTCTCAAATCCAAGATGGCGCCGAAAGTCAAAATGGCCCCAAATTAACCTTAATTAGCTAGTAGTCATGTGGAATCATTTTAATTTCCAGTTTTTCCAGGGGTTTGCCAGATTTAAGCTATACACATCGATTTCAGCTGAGCACCGCACCCATTATGTGGTCTCAAATCCAGATGGCGGCCAAAAATTCAAATGGGACCAATTTACTCAATTAGAACTATACTGCTTCTTAGAATTTTCCCTTTTAAACCTTTCCTTTGCGGATAGGTTATTCTCAACCTTCTTAATGTTGTGGGTGTTTGAGCTTACGGGCCATCTAAGATTTAGTCTCAAATCCAAGATGCCCTCCAAATGGCCACCAAAATTCCTTCATTAGGGTAATAGGTGTACTGAGCTTTCACTTGCAAGATTTTTCTGTCCCTTGCCCTCCATTCTAACTTATTCCTTCAAATTCAGCAGGACCACCACCACCCATAATGTGGTCTCAAATCAAGATTGCGGCCAAAATCCAAAATGGCCACCAAAAAGCACCTTAATTATTAATCAGTATGTTGAGATTTATCACTTGAATGTCACTTAAGTATTCTCCTATTCCTATAACCTTCAAATTCGCTGCAACAAAACCCATTATATGGTCTCAATCCAAGAATGTGCGGCAAAAATCCAAATTTGGCCGCCTAAAGCTACCTTAATTAGATATCTAGTATCTTGAGGTTTATCACTTGAGGGTCACTTAAGTGGTTCTCCTATAACTATAACCGTCAAATCAGCTGAAATGACACCAATTATATTGGTCCTCGAATTCAAGATGGCGGCCAAATCCAAAATGGCCGCCAAAGCTACCTTAATTGGATATCTAGTGTGTTGATGCTTTATATCACTTGAAGGTCACTTACGTGGTTCTCCTCTACCTATAACCTTCAAAATCAGCTGAACTGAACACCCATTATAAGGTCTCAAATCCAATAAGATGGCCTAAATCCTAAATTGTCTGCCAAAAATTATTTTGAAGTTTTCCATTTTTTCAGTTGTTTTGTTAAAATTCTAAAAACCTATATCCTTTATCAGTTAGCTGAGATCCACACAAATATTGAATTTTGAACTAAAGTCCAAAATTGTTGTCACTAATCCAAATGCTATCAAAATGGTCCTCAAATGAATTCCTCCAGATTCCTTTTGCAGTAAAAGATAGAAACCTTTTTGTGTATTGGAGTTTTCCTTGGTACCAGAAGAAGATTTTGTATATAGCACTATTATGCTAATTTTGTCCATAACTTATTAAGAAATAATGTAACGGTTAATTTAATGTTGTTAGAACGTCCAATGGGATAATAAAATGGACAACACACAAATTCAACCCCATATAAGTTTATCCTTTATTTTCAATCAGTGTCCCGTCTGTGATCCTGGCGGTGAATAAACTTCTGGCAGAAGATGTACATCACTGATCTTCAATAGAATGAATGTGTTTTAACCAGTCGTCTATCCCATAACCCATCTCTCTCGCTTCTGACACTCCTACTTTCTTTTACTAAACCTTCCATTCTCCTTGGAATATGTTTTTTTCTAAGCTGGTCTTCCTCCTTCTACTGATATGGCTTAAGTATTTCAGCTAGATCGCCGGGATCCAATCTAGGTATCACACATCCTTCAGAGGGGTATCGAGTTGCTCAAATTTATTGTCTGATGTCACCATATATGTTCTCAACATTCTTCTCTGATCTTCTCTGGGACCACAATTCAAAATAGGCAATCTTCTTGCGGTCAGCCTTCCCAACTGCCTATGTCTCATACTGTATATATATACATGTATATTTACAATGGGAAGACTATGGTGTTCAGATTCAATCTTGTGACTTTTCTTTTTTTAAGAATCACATGTCGGTCGAAATTGATTGAAAAAGCATTTTAGGTAGTGTTCTTCTGATCATAACGTCGACATCATTATGAGGAAGATATAGAAGATTCGAGGATGCATTGATCGGGCGAAGTGGAAAGAGGGAGTAAAGGCGATTTGCACGAGTGTGAGGTAAATTTGGGCCACCCCCCGTTTTTTGGTTTGCGGGGACAAAACCGATTAAAACGTAGGTTTTTACTACGACTACTAACCACCGACCACCACCCCTCCCCTCTTCCTCCTCCTTCCCACCTCTCCTCCAACTCCACCCCACTCATCCGCATTAATGAACCTTTACATGATTTCGTGGCAAGTTAGGACAAATCGCAAATTAGTACGTTAATACAATATCTGCCTCTGGTACCAAGTAACCCCTGTTTACAACAACAACCAAATAAATCTGATTTGTTGTTGTCCATTTTATTATCCCATTGGACGTCTAAACACACATTAATTAACCTTTAACATTATTTCTTAATGTTATGGACAAAATATAGCATAATTATGCTATATACAAAATCTGCTTCTGGACCAGTAACCTCCAATACACAAAAAAGGTTTTTTTACTGCAAATGGAACTGGCGGAATTCAATTTGAAGGACATTTTGACGCCATTGTGGATTAGTGACAACCATTTGGGACTTTAGTTCAAATCCAATGTTGTGGATCTCACGCTAACTGTAAAAGGTATAGATTCTGAGTGACAAGCACTGCAAAAATTGGAAGCTATCAACAATACTTATATCATGCGTTTCATCAGTTGAATTTGAAGTTATAGTAAAAGTGATAGAACCACGAAAATGACCTCATTGATAAACTTTAATAATACTACTAAATATCTAGTTAAGGTAACTTTTGGCGGCCATTTTGGCTTGGGCCGCCATCTTGCATTTGAGAACTCAAATTTATGGGCGGTTTTCAGCTGAAAATTGAAGGATTAAATTAGGGTAGAGCACTAACTAAAACCCATTCTAAACACACATTAAATGAACCTTCAACCAGCTGAGAGCAGATGGGTTACAGGATAGAGTACTGGTTTCAACACATTCTAAAGATCAGGTGTAACCTCTGCTCCAGCATTAAGAAGATCTAATCATCTGTCATTGATTCACAAGACGGACCACTGATTGGCAATATTAGTGCCTAAACTTATATGGACTGGAATTTGTGTTTTGTCCTTTTCTTTATCCCATTGACGTTCTAAAACACACTTAAATTTACCTTAACTATTATTTTTTGGTAAGTTATGGACAAAAATTAGCATAATTAGTAAGTACTTTAATACAAAGTCTGCTTCTGGTACCAAGTAAACCCCTATGTTACACAAAAAGGTTAATTTTTGCTGCAAATATAATCTTGCAGGTATTTCATTCGAGACATTTTGAACAGGCCCATTTTGTATTTAGTGACAACAATTTTGACTTTAGTTCAAATTGCAATGTTTTGTGTGGATCTCAATCTAATTGTGTAAAGGATATATGTTCAGAATGACAAAAAAGCAAAACTGCAAAAATGGAAAACTTCAAAATACTCTTAATCAAATTAGGGTAATTTGGCGGACCATTTAGAAAGATTTAGGCCATCCTTATATTTGGATTCGAGACCAATATGGTGTCCGTTCAACGTGAATTTGAAGGTTATAGTTATAGGAGCACTACGAAGTGACATTCAAGTGAAAACCTCAACATACTATATACCTAATTAGGTAGGTTTTGGGCGGCCCATTTTGGATTTTCGGCCGCCATCCTTGATTTGATACCAAAAATGGGTGTCGTGTCAGCTGATTTGATGGTTATAGGTATATGAGAACCACTTAAGTGACATTCAAGTGATAACCTCAACACACTTGATATCTAATTAAGGTAGCTTTTGGTGCCTTTTTGGATTTTGGCCCGCCATTTGGATTTGAGACCATAATTATGGGTGGTGTTCCGGCTGAATTTGAAGGATATAAGTTTCGAATGAGGGCATTACTGAAAAAATCTTGCAATGCAAAGCTCCAGACCTTATAAAGGCCCCAATTAAGGTAATTTTTTTTGGTGGCCATTTTGTCGGCCATCTTGGATTTTAAACTAAATCTTAGTTGGCCGGTAAGCTCACACACACAGAATAGGTTAAGAATAACATATCCAGCAGAAAGGTTTTAAAAGGGAAATCTAAGCGGCAGTATATTCCTAATGGCGAATTGTGTTCCCCATTTTGAATTTTGGTGGCCGCCATCTTGGATTTGAGACCACATCATGAGTGGTGCTTCATCTGAAATCGATGTGTATAGCTTAAGGGTGGCAGAACCACTGGAAAAAACACCTGGACATAAAATGGTCCACATACTATAGCTAATAAGGTAATTTGGCGGCCATTTTGAATTTTGGTCCGCCAGTCTGGATTTAGCAAAAAATCTGCTGTGTGTCCCCCAAGCTTCTTTGAAATAGATGGGTTCAGGGACATATAACCGTTGAGAAAAGTTTGACCCCACAAAATGGCAGTTTTTCCCTGGATTAGTCCTGTCTATATAAAGGCCCCCAAAAGATACAAACGGTCGATCTCGTTTTTTCTGATTTTTTACATATTGTTTATTTCTAAGTTGCATACTTGAAAATACAAAATACAGCAAGTCAACTTGCGCGATCCCCCTGGCAAGATGCAGTAAACACAAGGTGGTTAGTTTGTCACATTTGTCCTTTGCAGGGCATCAAGTTCAAAACATTGTTCTCATTGAATAATATCTAGAAATGTACAGTTTCTGAAAAATGACAGCCTAACCAAAGGGGAAAGAAGACCGAAGGATGACCTTTGACCTTTGTATGTTGACCTTTGACCTCAATACAATGAAGGACCCCGATTGCAAACCTTCACCCCAGCTGGTTTAAATCGGACTTAAACTTTTCAGGAGACAGCGAAAACCAAACTAACCAAACCTAACCAAACTGGAACTTGGACATACCTCAATGACCTTTATCCTTGGTCCATGACCTTTGACATCATCCACATATGAAGGAACCCCTTGCACCTTCACCCTCAATCGGTTTAAATCGGGACTTTTCGACGGAGACGCGAAAAACAAACCTACCAAAACTGGAACACACCTACTACACAATACCATATATAACATACATACATACTACATACCGACATGCGCAACCCTCGCAATAATCCACTCTGCTTTCAAGCCAAGATAAAAAATGGTGTCCCGTCTTAAAGTTTTTTCACTGAAAATCGTCGAAAAATGACATTTTTAGAGGGAAATTTCCGTCTCACGCAGAGACCCTGCTTCTCGCGTTAATTTACGGCCTATATGTCACGCAGCAAAACAAAAAATGGTGCGTGAAAGGTGAGACGCGTAATTAATCCGGCGCGTTCTTATACAAGTCGTAGCAACATCAGAGTCTAACGCGATATTTGCGACGCTTTACAAATTCGCGTAACGCAGAGGGGAAAATCGCTCATGAATTTTTGCGACGCTAAAATCGCAACCGAATGCCGCTTTTTGCTCCTCTCCGAGGTTTATTAAGTCGGCTTGCGAGTACTCTTAGATACCAAATCATAATGCCAACACCTAAATAATAAACAATAAAATCTGTTTTTCTATATAACGACAACGCCCCTCCGTATAGTATACAATGGTCAGAAGGACAATTCCTCTATTTGAAAATGAACTTTTGTGTCAACGAACGTTGCCATTCATGTCATTTGTTTGCCCTTTTTCCTGTGGTTTTATATTCTTGTCATTGCTGTTATAGCTTTACATACTGCTTAGTTAGTTTTTGTGTTAATCTTGTTCTCCACATCAATTTGATATACTTGAGTCCTCTTTATCATTTTGGATCGTTGGCGTGTTTAATATGGTATTTTGACCCCAGAGGTCGGAGAGAAGTAAAAGCTCTCCTAATTGCTTACGCAACGCCGAATTTTCCTCATTAAACACTTGCAACTCAATTGAAAAGCATTTGACGCACGAAGGTCACTTCTCGGCATGGATACTCTGTCAATCCTATGATCATCAACCAACAGAAAGCCGCTTCTGTCGCGATGATCATGGACATGTGAAAGAGTACTACCTGCCGAGAACGTGACCCTTTTTGGGGGTCTATGCTTTTACAATGAGTTGCCAAGGATAAATGGGGACAATCGGCGTTGCGTAAGGCAATTAGGGAAGAGTTTTTTCTCTCCTACCTCTATGCTTTGATTGTAAGGGTTTGAGTCAGAACAAATGGTCCCTATTTGTGTTCACCATGCAAACATGTAGTATCTCAAATATGCGGTATCAACGGAAAGTCTATCTTATCAGGCCCCGTTACGAAGGGGGGGGCGGTCGCACCCCCCTCAAATCCTCCACCAAAAAGGGATCAAAAGGTCCATTTGCTGAATTTTTTCATTAAAAGGTCCAAAATTAAGAAAAATTTTTGACAAAGTCAGTCTACACTTTTTTAGGACGAAAAGAAATGTTCAAAGGTTTAAAAAAAAAAAGGGGAATTTAGGGGGGGGGGGGGTTTTGAGGTCCACTTTTACCCCCAAAACGTCCACTTTTTCGGAAAAAGATAAAATTTTCGAAGTCCCGACGCACCCCCCCCAAAAAAAAGTCTGCGTACGGCCCTGTATCTTATAAAGGGGACTTCAGAGATTCCTGGAGGAGGGCGCCTAGTGTTTTTTGAGTAAATAATGGTCCATATATAATCCACTGTGTGGAATTGCTAAGTTAATTTGAATTCCTCAATAGAAAAATCACAACGTTGTAGAAAAATCCGGGTTTAATGCTCAAAACGAAAAATCCGATTCATCTCAAATTTCGGAATTGTGCATTTTAAGTTACTATCTTTAGTTCTAGTTGACTATTTTTCATTATTACACAAAAAATAATATTTCGAAATCTCTGAGTCAGACTTTAACCTTAATTTGCTGCAATGATTATTCACATCAGTATAGGTATACACTGGGCTTCGGTCTTTTGAATGAAGTAATCAGTTTTGCTCCCTTTCCACGGATTTCCATTTAAATGCATGGTAGATAACGAAGCAAATCGCTGTCCATAATGATGATAGGGGTATGTCCATATTTATGTTATTTTAAGTGTATGTTAATGGCGTAAAAGCCTTTGATAGTGGTAAGATTTATTTGAAACGATTTATTTTTAAAAGTTATGGCGTATTTTGGTCTATAAAATAAAGACAGCACTTAATGTAGGCGATTAGTGGAACTTCAAAAAGTGGCTTATTTATCATTATGGACAGCGATTTGCTTCGTTAACTACCATGCATTTAAATGGAAATCCGTGAAAAGGGAGCAAAACTGATTACTTCATTCAAAAACCCTACATACACCGACATCAGATTAGGCATGATGTGGAATAGCCAATGTTGACCGAAGGTGGCCTATGGGTCATTTTAGTCAAAAACATACATTTTTATGGGTAAAAAAATGTTTGAGATATTGGTATTTGAGATTTGGATATCTTTATAACATGCCCCATCTATGTAAGTAGTTTCAGAACTATATTGCATCCCAGAAGCTTACAATAAGCTTCTAAAATTTGCAAAATATACAGGCGATATTGGGTGAAAATACATTTTTGGCAATTTCCCACTTTACCCCGACTAGACATCCACTTGGATAAAATGCCATTTAGAAGGTCACACCATAGAACACATATGTAGCTTTTACTATGAATAACTGGATGGATATAACCACTGTAACAGAACACATTCTCTTTTTATCTTGCGCGCACATGAATATAATATTGCACAACAACTTAAATCAAAATCTGTGAAAGTAGAAAGTGTTATAGTTGCCTTGTCAGATGTTATGTTGTTTCTTGGCAGTACTCTACTTTTTGCATAAAATTTCATGACCTATTTGTCCATATTCTATGCCAGTTTGGCCTGCAAAATTTCTATGCTTCTATAAAAGACTTTAAAAGAGCAATCCATAATTCAAAGTATCTGACGCATGTTGGAGACCCGGTGTAGAAGTAATTATAGTCCGCCGTACTCATAGTCCGGCTCCAACGGTAAAGAATAGGGCAACCGATTCAGTTGGCTTTTCACGCAGCATTAGTTTCACGTTTTATTCCGTTGTCGTCTATGGAGCCCGGACTGTGGCTCCAGGTGGACTATGATTACTTTCACACCGGATGAGTAACTTTGTTAACCTAACACCATACACCAGTTTCTGGGGAACTTGGCTGGTACTATTAAGGGGAGAGTACACCATAAAATAAAAAATCTACATTTTGCATCCTATTTTGATCCCATGTTAGGTCATTAGTACCTGGGTCAAGAATATTCGAAAAATAAAAGGTCAAGGTCAAAGGTCACCTCATTCGCATAATAATGGGCGGCCATCTTGGATTTGGGGGTACATGTAAATCCCAGGGTTTTTCTCCGTAACCAAATGTAGTAGGGGGTTGAAATTTGAATATGGTGTTCTACTATAGATACTGCAGTGCGCTACAGAGCCCTTTTTTGAGATTTTATAATGAAAATCACAATTTTTATGCATCAAATATCAATTTTGTGTAATTTTTATCATATGTTTGGAGAGCTTTGAGTTTTAAATATTATTTTTTCAATAATAAGGTACAAATGTCAAAAAGGGCTCTGTAGCGCACTAAAGAATGTTATGATTTATAAATACTGAAAGTTTGAGCTTTCTAGCACTTTCCGTTGCTGAGAAAAACCCCGGGAAAGTTGTAAAACAGCGCATTCAGGATATCGCTTTTATGGTCTAGAAACATTTAATTTGCATATTATGCAAATTATTTTATATATAAATGCAATTTTGAGAGCAGATTTAGAAAGTACATGATTTTTTCAAAACAATGATACCACTTGCAGACTTTAGCTATGTTCCATTAAAAAGTTACGGAATTTTAAAAGGAAAAATGATAAAAATAGCTGGGTGAAAAACAATAAAAAAACAAAAGAAATTTGAGCACTACATTTCTTTTGTTTTTTATTGTTTGAGGCAAGCTTTTGAATCAGTCGGCGAACTAGAATTGACGATAACTTTCGAACCGAATGTCCGATTTGAATGGGATAAAAAGTATTTTGAAGAGCATAATGTGCTCTTTAAATTAAAAACAATAGTCTTAAAATGGCACTTCAAGGTGACTCAGGGTGTACTCTCCCCTTAAAGTAGGCCGTTAATATCTCTTAGAGCAGTCCACAGACTACTTGAAGTTGTTTGAACTGTGCTGGCAATTAATACAACCATGGAGTTACTCCATGATACAACGAAGTATTCCAGCCACTTGGTTGTAACCGGTGCGCCATAGGCCATGACCATATTGATGTCCTGTTTGCAAATTACTCTTTGGAATGTCAATATCAGTCATGTTCAATCAAAACTATTGTCATAATTTGTCTTTTCAAAGATGAATTTTGTTTGGAGAATTTTCATCATGTTTGGGCATGCTTGCATGCAAATCACCTTTTACTTAGAGTTAGTGCTCATTCACTAATGATACTGGGAAAAAGGGCATCATTTTCATACAAATATTCCTCCAGAGCAAAGGTTATGTAAATCGTGTTCTTTAAATGAGGTCGAAGATGAATTTCTTTTTATCCTGAAATGCACCTTTATGAAGATCTTCATTCAAAAATGAATTTTCTGAGATTTATGGCATTGATGTTAGTCTGCATAATGAAATATATTTTATTTTTCTGAACACCAGTGTTAAAACTGCCATATGATAATAATTGCTATAGGAAACGGGCAGTTCCTATAAATCGGCATTACAAATTATGATGCATTGTGGGAAGGTTGTTACCACTTTTTAGGACTCCTGACCATTGACAAATCATATTATGTTTTAAAATTATGTTTTTATAACTTTTCCAGCTTTAATTAGTGTGGGTTGGTGTGTATCCCCGTAGGATTTTCATGCTAAAATTGATTTTGTTGCTGTTGGGGTTTCAATAGGTCCTAAACTGTCCAGAAAATGGTGGGTGCAAATTTTCCTACTGATGCCCCTTCTTCAAGGCGGAAAATGTTAGTACAGGGGAAAAAATTTAAAAATCGAGTCAAATGTTTTTAATGTCCACCTTAAAGCGTTCGTATCGTCATAAGGATTAGAAAAAGTATCTAGTTTGTCTAGGGTCCAACCTTTAGTTAAAGCGTTAAGCCCCATAATGGTTCAAGGTCACCCTGGGGGTAAATGCTCGATGTTGTTGAAAGGGGTCAAATGATTCCTTGTGTCATACTGACAACACAAAATGCATTTTAATTGATCTTTTGATATCACCATTGCGACATCCAGGGGAAAAGTTTGGGACCCCCATAGACCACGTGACCCCTGCGACATTTGGCTATGTAATTAGCAACAAATATCCCACGGTAAATAATACTTTTTTGGATCCTGCGAGACAATACAAACAAACTGATAACCGTTTCAAAAAATAGGAGCATTGGGGTAATTTTACCCCAGGATGACCTTGAAACCATTATGGGGATATTAGCGCTTTAACTAAAGGTCTGAACTAGGCAAATATATACTTTTTCTAATCTTCAAGGAGACGAACATGTAATGTACATCAAAAACACATTTGACTCGATTTTTAAAATTTTTACCTTGTAGTAACCAATTCACCCTTGAGGAAGGTGGCAGCAGTCCGAAAAATTTGCCCCCATCATTTTCTGACTGTCTGGTACCTAATGAATGAAAACGCAAGAAGAACGAAAATCAACTTACACCAAAATCCTACGGGAACTGTGTCATTGACATACCGACCCACAAATTAGCCAATTAGAAATCATGCCGTAAATTATTTAGATTACAGTACACACATGTCGTTTTAATATTTTTATTATATTCAAATAATATCTTAGAACTATTTTTCGAAATTACTAAAAGCCAATTTTCCTGAAAGATTGACGGGGTCAAAGGTCGGGAGTCCTAAAAATATTACCGGAAGTTAATGCCGATTTAGCTTATTTCTCGGGATTCACAATTACAGCGTTTTCTTACATCATTCAAATGATTTCAATAAACATTTAAAACATGAAAATGAAAAACACTTAAAAAAAAAAAAAAAAAGTATAATTAATTACAAAAAATGTAATTTACGTGTTTGGGACCCAATTTTATGGGTGGAAGCTACTGTATCAATTCCATATGGCACAACGCATTGGACTGTTATCATGGATCCTTATTTGGGACCATGATCCATATGTTTCCCTCTCTATTACCTTTCTTTCTCTGGCGTGATCACTGTCTGTCCTCTATGGTGGTATACCACCATAGTCCTCTTTGCCTTCTCTATTCTTTTCATTTGTCAGATGTCCTCAGAATTTTCTCTCATTGTCTTTTTTATTGTTTCCTCTCTTATTTCTGTGAATGTATTTTACAATTATACATGTTTCGCTTCCTCCACCGTATCTGAAAGAAATACTTGTGAATAAAGCTAGCTAGGTCCCCAATATCCTTCAAATAGTCAAATCGAGAGATAAAACTGAGAAATATGAATATTCTTGAAATAATCATGCTATTTAATTGGCTGATTCCTTATTACCGCGAAGATATTCCCTAAGACCTGTCCCCAGAGTCACAGTGAGGGTAAAAAACAAATACATAAATGGTTTATAAGGGAATATGAACAACTATTTTTTCTTGGGTACTGGATACGGCCTCCAACAATCACCCTTCGGGTCGAGTTGATAGGCCCGTACCAGTACTCGGGAAAATAGTGTGCCAATTTCCTCTACCTGTATGTAGTATGTGTATTACTACATAAATAAATTATGAATATGAATTATTTGTACAAGAAATGTTATAAATGGTAAATAATAATTTTAATCAGTAAATAAGGGTATTAAAACTAATAAAAAACTGAACACAAAAAGAAACTCACAAAAGAAACGATATAAGTTCTTTTTATGTTCAGTTAATAGGGCAGCGCTTTATAAGAATATGAAAAAATTAATGAAAATGCAGGGCAGGGCCATACGCAGGATGCAAAGTTGCGGCAGCCAACCAATACCAGACAGCCATAATAGCATGCATCGAAATTGGCTAACTGAATTGACTCAAAAGTGCGATTGATCTGATACAACACTGACACAGGAAAGTCTTGAAACCGGTGTGTCTCAACTTCCAACATGCCAAGACCCTAAGAGCTATGTGATATTTTTTAATCAAAAAAGCTATGAGCTGCACAGAAATTCTTTTTATTGGTTTTTTTTTCTTGATTAGTTCATAAAACAAGAACATTGTACAAATCTCTTGAAAACTTAAAAAAAGAAAAAAAAAACAAATGCGGTAAGGCCAAAAAATACAAGTTTGTTTCTAGTAAGCCATGCGCATTTTGATATTCGAGCCATTTTATACACATTTCATTTATTTTGACTTGCTGGGAAAATTTGCATTTTTGGATTTTAGACAAATTGCCTCCGAGATAGAAACTTTTCATTCATTTAAAAAAGCGATCCCAAATCCCTACTTTAAACTAATCGTTTGACAGGCAAGTATGGTTTGCAACTGTTTTGACTTTCCAATTGGCCCGAATTGAACCAACTAACTTCATTCAAAACCAACTAAATAACAATTTATATACATACCAAAACAATATAATTTTAGTTATTTAATTTACATAATCGGGAATGTTTTATTTTCTCGCAGTAACTTTAACTTTAGCGAAGAGGTATGTAACATCGTCTAGACTTCTCATTTTGCAGTCTGGGAAATATTTGTAATATATATCGGAGGCATCAGAAAGGAACTTTCTAAAATAGATGGGGAATGTTACCTAAATGTAAAAAATACCAACATCTTTAAAAAACATTTTTACATACATCTGAAGCATAAAATATGGACATTTTGAAAAAGTCTTACTTTCATGTAGCTTTCAGAAACAAGATTTCCAATCAATATCACCTATACTTACTTTGTATTTAAGTTTTTAGTGATATAGTTCTAGAATTTACTAACTAACATAGATAAGGCATGTTGTCCAAAAAAAGATATAGAGTAAAATATATTGAAATGACGGCCATTTTGAAATGACCCACAGAAGGACACAATCTGTGACTTTCTGGATGTGATATGCGTATTCCTTGGCATCACAAACATGGGTTTTGCCCTGAATTTGAGCCTTCTTTATCCTTCAGAAGATCAGATATAGAGCAAAGTATGTTAAAAATGGCGGTCATTTTTGAAAATCACGATGGCCGCCAATGGATACAAATGGTAACAATTTGAGTGGGATTCCTCTGACCATTATCTACATTTTAAGACCCTAAATTCCAATTGTAGCAAAAAGCCAAGAAATCTCAATCCATCAACACACAGCCCTCTACTATGTGTATGAGCGTTTATTTATTAGTTAGGGTGCCTACTGCGTTGAAAGAACTTACTTGTTTTCATTTACAACTTTCAATATTGAGCCGGTTGGGCTTTGGTATAACAACCTTGCGTCGCCATCTCCGTAACGTCCATATTGACCTTGGCCACCTCATTTCCCATTTGCAAATATCTTTTTGCGGTTTCACCACATCAAGGCTCATTGGCGATAATATACCTATATCATAAAATATAAGTATATAATTATATAATATATTGACTTGCGCATTATTATCGGATGATTTTTTATTCGAATCACTTCATGATAATTACTTTTCTGCCACTTGTTCAGTTGTAAAAATGTATTTTTGAGAATTAGAGTTGTCCTTCACTTTTAAGCTATTCTGCAATTCAAATATTTTGACTCTGTGGGTGGATCCATTGATATGGGCTTTAATGTACACTGTTAAAAAAATTTCCTCCTAAATTTAGCGGAAATTTCTGGCAGCAGTATTTCCGAACATTTTTAAGGGTAATTTACAGACATTTCTGTCAATTAACGGAACTTTGACATACTTTTTACAGAAATTTGTCTCATATTACGAAAAAATTGTATTTAACAGAATTTTTCCCGTATTTAAAATACGGAATCCAAAAAAAAGTCGGAATATTGCTGCCAGAATTTTTGAATATTTCCCGGTAAATAACATTCTTTTATGTTTTTTAAAAAAAAAAAAAATTTTTCTAAAACAAAATTTGTACGGAAAAATCTGTTTTCATTATTTAACGGAATTTTTTAAGTGTACGCAAGACTTGTTTGTATGTTATCAAGATCAAAGATCCTGAATGTACCATATACCGGACCGTTTACTGTTTTTTTCCAATTTCCAGGTTCAGGTGTCTCCAGTGCGTCAATTTTAGCCATAATTTGTGATTGGCGTACTGCCTATGTCCCGGTGTAAAAGGAGCATGGTCAGCCCGAGCCATTGGTCTGGGCTCCATATACCACAACGGAATAAAGCTTGAAACTAATGGTCGTGAAGAGTCAACTGATTTGAGTGCTCCATTCTTTACTGTTGTAGTTACTTATGAGTCCGGAGGACCATATCTCCTACCACACCTGGACTATGTATACGAGTGGCACCATAAACCATTGTACGAAATTGGTGTGGTTATGTTCTTAATTAAGGTTAAACGTTTTGATGTATTTTCTTTATGAAGTTTGCCAGTCGTGTAGCTAGGATTTTGATAGGGGCAGAGTCGCATCTGAACCAATAGAAAACGGGTGGGTCTAGGGGCCCGCCTTAGGGGCCCGCCTCAAAATTTTGGGTTTTATATGCCTTAAAGGAGCATTTCGCAATCCACAACCTCGCCCCCCTACTTACCTAAAAAATTAGATTTTTATATCATCTGAACTGTTAGTCTTAGTAATCCATGTGTACCTAATGTGAGGTGCAAATTCGGTCTTATCTGTAAGAAATTCGCGATTTTGTATTTCTGTCCTAAAACGGACATAAATTACTGCACAGTGGCCTATGGAACCGTGGGAAACAAACATTTGCTCATAATACAGGGTGGGTAAAATACCCTGATTGCCCATTTCATTATCTTTAATTTGCTGCAAAAATTACAATAATGCTATTGTACCCAACCTTACGTGGGAGTTCACCATCTATAACTTCAATTTCCTACATCGAAAGTCTGGAAGCTACTTGCACCAAAAGGAAGGTATAAGCAGATGCACCACCACCAGCTGTACCACCTGTACAGGAGCAGGAAACACTTCGGCCTGTAACTGAAAAGGCTAACCACATCAGTCAAATATATGCAAGTAACTAAGTACCATCTAAACAAGTACTCTAAAGATGGAAGTACACAGACACTCTACAGAAAATGCATGGAAAGTAAAAAGAAAAAAGGAAGATGGAATGGTATAAAAGAATTAGAACAGAAAGAACGGCATCTAATTCTAAATGAAATGACCAGAGGTCAGACGGATAGAACCGGTCTTGGGTACAAAAAAATGATCATAGACATGAGTCATCAAGAACAAAGGAAATGCCTCACCGGACTAATAAAAGATGTATATGATGAAGACATGTTGGTCTACATTTACGGATGTGCGAAACAAGGGCAGTGGTTGAACTGGGGGGTCTGTCATGCAGGTCGACACCTCCTGGAAGAAACCTTTGTATGTCTGGACGCCAGAGCTGCTGTCTTTCCACATCAACGCACTGATCAATTTCCATCCCCTGTCAATCTGAAGCTGTGGGGCTTGACCAATCTTGGACTCTGCCAATTATGGTTGTATATAGCTGCTCATTACAAAGCGGAAGGTACAACTGGCACCCTGACCAAACACTGAAAGCAATCTCTTCAGGTCTGGCAATCAGAAAAAACAACCCAGCAATATGGAGCTACAAGCAACTCCAGCAATATGCTCTGAGGGAAGTGGAATGGTTGAGCGCTCACAAAACCAGGTTTAACCCGCCAAAGTCTGGTCCAAAGCCCAGAGACCTCAGAATACACTAATCTAGACAAAGAGACACTGCATTTATAAGGTGAATTTTCCCTACTAAGTCACCTTCACAGAGGGAGATATATCAGGAGTGCTTATCTTCAAACGGTGTTCTTCCAATGAACTATTCCTCCTTATCTAGTAAATCGTCGCCCACATCACATACTGTCTTATCTGACGAAATGCCGTTTTCGAGAAAATCGCCATTGAAATTCTACCGTGAGATTTCATGTTTGTACTATGGAATTAAACATTACAATTTACTTTTTAATTTTGCATTATGAAGAAAACATTCTGAAGTTTAACTTTTACTATTCCTGATATAAAGCTACAAAGTCATAAGTCTGTATGTGAAACGCAAAAAAGTCGTATTTTCACATATTACGCTAATTTCACCGTTATATTTCAATGCGTTAAGATAGATGTGAAACACGTCATGTTCACGCACGAGGCAGATACGACGCACATAGATCTGTATGTGAAAAGCGTAAACAGCTTGTTTTACGAACAGCGATAATTATACGCCTATTGAAATTGCGTGTAAATGAAACACAGTATGTGAAATCGCAATATGCAGTTTTGAGCTTGTTGATCAAAATTCGTTAACTAATATCTCAATAATTAGGTCACTTTTTCCAAGATTGTTAACGTATGTGCATGTATAGACCATAACATATAATACATATGCAAAATATCTTAACAAGTAAAAAAGTCATGATAAGACGAGATGTGATGTGGGACGACCGAGAATGATTACCAAAAAGCTTTTAAAAAATTGCCAAGAAGTGTCCAAAAATGGCCTTTTTATATCATCACTTTTGACACAAATGCTCGACTTGCTGAATGAAAGGGGGCCGAGAAACCATCGGCCGTGGGTGGTGTTTTTCTTTCGTGACGTAAGAGTACTAACTCCTCTTCGCTTTGGAGTTATCAATATATAGTCCAGCGATCATCAGAGGAGTTGAGTCAATCCCAAAATGGCACCAGGGTTGTTTTGGGAAATTTCACCTCAATAGGGTTCATGTGATCCCATGAAAATCTGAAAGCCTCTTGGTGTTCGTGACAGGTCACCCGCCCCCACGCCTAAAGATGTATTCAAGCCCAATTTTGCAAGTGTGTATATTACATTACTATCAATTATGATCCTGTGACGCGTGCCGCACATCTTTGTTTGCGCCTTAATTCATCGGTCTGGGGGTAATGAACATGTTTTATTACGAAAAGCTTCTAAGGAGGGCAAGCTGATTACCCTGGTAGAACTAAAAGAAAATCTACCTACCAAGAGCGCAGGCTCTGGAGAAGCCAAAGGCGCGCGCGAACATCCAGCAGGTGTACAGACTGCCTTGGCTTGTTTGGGCGGGGAAGCGCAAAGGCCTAGGTCCAACCGCCGAAAAACGGGTGGATTGACGTCAGGAAGGGTCAATTAGTTTCTCGCCAAAAATCCTCAGGTCGGAATATCATAAAATAAAGGGCAGCAAAACCAGCTCGAAGGTTGGGAGTGGCCGGAAACCTGCCTACCCTTAAAAGGAAGGTGCAAGGAGGAATAACCTGAGTCGCAGCCAGGGTTTTGCGCCTGCCTCATGACGGTGGTTAAGACCAATGGAGGGCCCGGGTGGGTGTTGGTGGTTGGAACGTGGGGGAGTTGAAGGGGAAAGGGGTAGGGGTAGAGATAGTGAAGAATTGAGGAAGAGGGGGGTGGAGGTGTGGATGTTATGCCGTTGTGCAGGAGGTGAGGTGGAGAGGAGAGGGGGGCTTGAGGATGTGTTGAAGGGGAAGCGGGAAGAAAAAGGAACAAGTTTTGGTGGGCAGGAAATAGTGAAGGGTTGGGGGTGGGGAGTTCCTGGTGAAGGAGAAATTGTGTTGAAAAAGGGTGGTGGAGGTGAGAAGGAAAGAGCGATAGGGTGTGATAACAGTCATAATGGTCTTTGAGGAGGAGGGGGTGATGGTGGTGATGGTTCATATGCGACTATGATCAGCAGTTTGTGGAAGGGAAAGTGGTGAAGAAAAGGAGCAGTTTTATGATGAGTTGGCAGAAGATGAATGGGATGTGCAAAGTGTCGGTGAATTGGCCTTATGTGTTGGGATTTGTAATAGGCATGTGGGGGGAAAAAGGAATTGAAGGTTTTGAAGGTGTTCACGGAGGCTGGGTTTGCGGAGAGGAATCTGGAAGGGAAGAATGTGTTGGTGGAGTTTTGTGATGAAAAAGAGTTATGTGTGCTGAATACGTGGTCAAGAAAGAGGACAAAAGGAACGTGACATTTATAGCTCAGGGGAAACTGAGACGATTGATTTTGTTGTCAGTGGGCAAGAGGAGGAAGAGGGAAAAATTTCTTGAAGAATGGTAAGGTGATTCCAGGGGAAGTGCAACACAGGTTGGTGGTTGTGGATTTGGATATAAGGAAGGTGAAAAGGAAGGTGAAAAAGGTTGTGAGGAGGGTAGTGCATGTGAGGAGGATAGTATGGAACGCTGAAAGAAAGACGGACCAAGAAATATTTTGAGAGAAGAGAGTGGGGAGCTTGTGGGGACTGATGTGTAGATTTGGTGGGGGTTGCTTTAAGAAGGGGTTTTGACAGGCATGTGATGAAGTGTGTGGGAAAAAACGAAAAGGTAGAGATAGGGGTGTGGAATGCAGAGGTTTGAAGGAGGCGATAGTGAGAAAGAAGGATGACATTTTGTTAGGATATGATAAAAATGGTACAGAGAGAATAAGCGAGGTATAAGAGGCTAAGAAGCGAGCAAAGAAAGTGGCTATGAAGGAGGAAA
The DNA here is from genome assembly GCA_023653785.1 of Ophioderma brevispina. Lineage (NCBI taxonomy): Eukaryota > Metazoa > Echinodermata > Ophiuroidea > Amphilepidida > Ophiodermatidae > Ophioderma > Ophioderma brevispina. The sequence continues at coordinate 57,736 of JAMKCH010000408.1, forward strand.
GGAGGGGAGGCACAGAAGGGGCTGAGTGAGTTTAGAGAGAATCCAAACAAGGTTATAAAGATAGTGATGCAATGCAAAGAGGGAAAGAGATTGGCGAAGGGGAAGATGCATGAGGAAAAGTGAAGGAAAGTTTGAATTGCAGGTGAGAGTGTGAGAGAGAGGGGTAGAGTCTGGAAAGGCATATGAAAGAGAATCATGAATAAGGAGAATGAGTGGGATCAGAAGGTAGAGGTGATGTGGTGGAAGGGCCAGTTGAGAGGGGTACAGCCGGGAAGAAGTAGTGAAGGCGAAGAAGAGAAATGAGAAAGGCAGAAAAGAAAGGCAGTGGACCCCAAAGGTGAGTTGCTGAGATGAATACGGGATGTTGTGATGATGGAATTGGAATTCTGAGAGGACAGAGAGAACAATGATAAGAGCGATGGGTGGGGTGAAGTTGATGGATAAGATGACTGACGACTTGATGCAGATGTGGGTTTGTAAGAGGCATGGACCAATTGGCGAAGGCGAATAGCGTACGTTGGTATGGGTATGTGTTGAGGAAGGATGACGAGCATGCCTTAAGAAGGGCTTTTGAGTTCGAGGTGGGAGGTTTGAGGAGGGGACGTTCATAGAAGACATGGGAGAAGCAAGTGGAGGAGGAGAGTAGGAGGGTTGGGTTGAGGATGGAGGATGCATTGAATCGGGTGAAGTGGAAGGAAGGAGTAAGGGCGGTTGCTGCCAGTGTGAGGTGAATCCGGCCACCCCCGTTTACGGGGACAAAACCGGATTTAAAACTTTGGTTTTACTACTACTTTACTACTACTACTTTCGATAAAATGACCGGAAAGGATGAGAAAACAGTTACCTGGAAGCTTTTTACGAAAGTTTTTGGCATTTAAGCGCACTGGAGGAAGGTTCACTGGGGTGACCTTCCACTTGGTAAAACGAGGGGTAGTCATGAATTTTCGATTGCTGTTAATTATTCCGAAGATTCGTTAATCCGAACACGGGAAATTCCTATACCTACGTATTGGCGTTATTCCGAAGGTTCTTTAATCCGAACATTTTGTTTACTTATTCCGAAGGTTTGTTATTCCGAATGTTCGTTTATCCGAAGGTTCATTGAGTAAGCTAAAGGAATATTCTGTTCCGGATAAACAGACCTTCGGATTCACGCACCTTCGGATTAATAAAACTTTGAAAAAATAAAATCGGATTTTTAAATTTCGGTATCAACACATCCCCCTCCAATTGAATCCATACCCTGGACAATATACATGCACTGACACGAAGAAAAAATCAGACTATAACAAAATAATACCCAATGGTAGTAAATTTGGTATTAATGAATAGCTATGGGTCTCTTCTTGTTATCTAATAACTACGATCATACAACGGTTTGACGTCATAATGACGTCACAACCCAAGACATCACAAATTTGCCCTTACTTATAGGTCGATTTTCAATTTTACCCTAAATCTTACAAACACTCTTTTTTGCCATGTGTTTGCTTTATATGAAAGGAAATGGCTATTCTGATATTAATTTTCATGTTTACACTTTAAAGGCACTATCAGTGATATGCTATATAAATCAGAAAATCGAAAAAATCATAAAAAATCAGATTCTTGCATGTCTGTAACAAGTACAGGTTCCCTAACATATCCTGCAAATGATAAGACCAGAAGCAACCTAATAAGGACACAATCGGATATATCAGTAATTACTGTCCGTACGGACACTTACTACAACACGTAACTGAATGGAGAGTCATTTCTTTGAACACTGCTGTTTTCTTCCTTTTCTGTCAATTCTTCAATTGGAAAAAAGTAACTTATGAGCATTCTACAGACTTATCCTTCAAGCTTTTAAGCTATTCCTGCAAATTTCAAATAGTTTGACTCTTTTGGATGAATCACTGATAGTGTCTTTAAAGAAAATCCAATAGTTTGCATCAACCACCCTCATCCCACTTAACCCAAGAACATTGTTTACATATCTCCATGAAGATGGTATGGTCCGATTCGATTTATTTCATAAAATAAGCGCAAATGAAGTGCAGTAATTAGGCGAAGGCGTTTGGTCGTTCATTTATTTTTTTTAAACAAATAGAGGAATCCCCAACTTTGGATTAGACTCATCTCTTAATAGTACGTCAGCCACTTTGAAAAAGGGCTCTATTTTTCGAGTTAGGGTAAGTGGTCGAGTAGAAAAATGCCAATGGTACCAGGTGTTAGGGACATATGTGTGGAACATCACCTGGGTGGATGTAGGTGCAATTCTTTTTTATGGGCCAAAAAAGGTCAAATTTATTTATTTATTTATTCCGACTTCATATTGCAATGTAATACTTTTTAATTCCCCCACTATATAGCTGTAGATTCAAGAAGAATTTGAATGTTGGAATCTGGGGTTAATTTTGACCCCAGAAAGGACCAAAAAGGGGTCAAAATTGACCCAAATAAGGTAAAAATCATAGAATGGTGATTCCAACTTCATACTAATGTAATAGTATTTACTTTTCCCCACTATATAGCTGTAGATTCAAGAATTTGAATGTTGGAATCTGGGGTTATTTTGACCCCAGAAAGGGCCAAAAAGGGGTCAAAATTGACCCAAATATGGTAAAAATCATAGAATGGTGATGTATTTTTCCATCTTAATTTTAAAATGTAATAGTAGTTCATTTGCCCCACTATGTAGCTGTAGATTGAAGAAGAATTTGAATGTTGGAGTCTTGGGTTTTTTTTGACCCCAGAAAGGGCAAAAAAGGATCAAAATTGATCCAAATTAGGCAAAAAAACATAGAATGGTGATTTATTTATTCCGACTTATATTGAAATGTAATACTATTTAATTCCCCAATTATATAGCTGTACGAAGAAGAACTTGAATGTTGGAATCTGGGGTTATTTTTGACCCGAGAAAGGGACAAAAATGGGTCAAAATTGACCGAAAAATGGTAAAAATCATAGAATGGTGATGTATTTATTCAAAATGTAATAGTAGTTCATTTGCCCCACTATATAGCTGTAGATTGAAGAAGATTTTGAATGTTGGAATCTGGGGTCAAAATTGACCCCAGAAATGGCCAAAAGGTTAAAAAATGACTTAAAATGAGTAAAAACAAGGAAATTGTATTTAATATGCATATGTTTCAATAATAAGGCAGGAATTTAAATTATCAATTGTCAATTTAAAACCTATATTCACTTTTATTAGTAGTGACATCCAAAATTGAAAACTTTGGATAATAATGATCAAATTACACTCAAATTGGTCAAAATATATTAACCAATTAATGCACGGTTTACATATCTGCAGTCTTGCTCTGTTAAAATGGTTAAAGGTGGTAATAATGCACAATATCAGGCTTGTAACCAGGGGAGGGGCGGTAGGGGGGGATGAGACTCCCATTCCAAAAAGCCCCATAACCCCTAAAAGACCTTAAAAAGGCTAAAAGTAGATTTTGCGAGCGAAAAAAAATAGGGTTTTTGCTTTTTTGTTGAAAAAGGGTAAATATTTAGGTAAAGGTCCACTTTGGCCAAATTTGCCCCCTTTGTAATTTTGGAGGACCAAATTTGCCCCCTTTGTAATTTTGGGGATGTCCCCTTTTGAAAAAAAAATCACCCCTCTCCTAATTCAGTGTTCCTTCTATTGACATTCGCAATGAAAAATTTTGAAAAGGGATCAAAATGGTCCAACCCAAATTGGTCAAAATTTAACCCAATACGCCACAATTTCAGTCTTTTTTCCTGAAACTAGGTAAAAACACTAGTATCCAGTAGCAGAAACAGTTGGTCTTTCAGAATGAAAGCTATCCTAAAATGTTGAAAAAGCTGATCTTTTGGTTTATTTCTGCCCTAAAATTATCACAACTGTTTTACTATTATGGTTATGTATATAATATGAAAGTCTGTCTCCAAGCAACTAAGATTGCCTCATCTTACTGTATGGTGCAGAAACATTGACAATGAAGGGGGAATGGCAAGCCCTTTTAAATGGAACTTATACCAGGCAACTCATGCGAGTTTAAAATATCTATTTAAAACATTCTACCGAACATCGGATTTATGGTGAAATACCTCCTATCTCCACAATTGTGACACAGAAGAGAGCACAGTTCGGTGGGCATTGCTTTCAAGTCAAGGACAAGATTATATAAGACTTTTATTCTGTGGAGACTTCGATGTCCAAGTAGAGGTAGCAGATCACTAACCTACTCTGATATGCTATACAGCAGAGATACCAGCTTTACTTTGAAGTGGGAGCAGCAATGCATGATAAAGACGTTTTGCAAAGAAGTACGCCACAGATTTCGACAAAAGTCGAAAGATGATGATATTGTCCACCTTTGCCAACATGGCAATCGTTTCGTCTATGCAAATCTATGTGGTTGCCAGCTGACAAAAAATGCAAACATTTGTCTATTCCAGTTGCTTCTCAAAACATCACAGCAGCCGACAACATCCCGCTGAGCTATTGTTATGAGTGTCATTGTTCAAATAAGAGTCTCTTCAACAGACTTTAGTAGGCGTCTGTGGAAATTTGATATTCGGGTTTAATTATAAGGTTTTAAAACAAAAAAATGTGACCGGTTAGAAGTTTTTCTGTTGAACGGTTTCGGGTGGTATAAAAGGAACCATTTTAGACAAAAAAAATCTACACGGTCATCGATTTTTCTTGGGAAATGCGAAGTAAATGTCCGTGTTTTGAAATGGCAGCAGTGCGTGACCTGATGTTGGTGTAATCCATGCACAGCGGGAGTTTGCTGGCTGCCGTCAAAACATTACTAATTGGCAATTTATAACTTCAATTCACACTCTTTTGGGGTCTATTTTGACCTCTTTTTGGCCGTTTCTAGGGTCAATTTTTGAGTCAAGTTTATTAAAGATCCACTTGCTAATAGCCTCGTCCCGGGATCCACAGATTTTACAGGAAGTGAGCAGAACATAATTTTGGTGTATGTAGAAAGGTACTGCTTGTCTCATTTACTCTGACTATTATATGCTCTTTTGGGGTGTATCTTGACCCAAAATGTCAAAATTTAGTTTATTTAAATATATTACCAATATATTAATAGAAATGAGGTTTCATTTAGAAGTTTAAAAATGCATATAGGTGGAATGGTTACTTTGCCATGCATTTTTAAATTTTACTGACTCATATTTTGGTCAATTTTGACCTTTTTTGCCTTTCCCGGGTCAATTTTGACCCCAGATTCCAACATTCAAATTCGTCTTGAATGTACTGCTATAGAGTGGGGAAAATTAAATACTACTGCATTTTAATATAAAGTTGGAATAAATAAATCACCATTCTATGATTTTTACCTTTTGGGGGTCAATTTTAAGCCCTTTTTTACCCTTTCTGAGGTCAAATTTGACCCTAGATTCCAACATTCCAATTCTTCTTGAATCTTCTGCTATAAAATGGAAAAATGAAATACTAGTTTAAGTTGGAATAAATATATCACCATTTTCATTTGTAACCTCATTTGGGTCAATTTTAACCCCTTTTGGCCCTTTCTGGGGGTCAATTGTGACCCCAGATTCCAGCATTGAAATTCTTCTTGAATCCACTGCTATAGAGTGGGGAAAAATTAAAGACTATTTACATTTAATATGAAGTTGGAATAACTACATCACCATTCTACGATTTTACCTTATTTTGGTCAATTTTGACTTTTTGGCCCATAAAAAATTGCACCACTTCTGATTTCTACATCCACCCAGGCGATGATCCCCACATATGTACCTAACACGTGGTAGCAGTGAAATTTTTCTACTCTTCCACCTACCCCTTGGTGCCCAAAACTGGTCCTGGCTGACGTACTATAATATGAAAGACTGAAATCTTTAGGAGTGAATGCCAAGGGCGGTCACTCTTGAAGAGGGATTTTTCCCCACTCCAAAAGAATTTAACTCACTCTTTTGCAGTTAAATTTCACTCTTTCGCAACGATCCCTCAATTCAATCCGCAAATGTCGCCCTTACATAGTTTAATCGGAGATGCATAATAAAAATTTGTTTGAGATGTTTGATGCTCTTAAAAGAAAGCAACAGGATTATGACTTCTACTTGAATTAGAGCGCACACCATTTACGCTCCCATAGCATCTCTAGTGCGGGAACACAGCCGCCACCTTTTCCGTATCCGCATCGCTAATTGGCCGGCTATTCTTAGACATGCGCTACGTCATGTGACTCCCTAGCAGCCAAACGCTGTGTTAAAGGCTCTGCGATTAGATTGAACAAGGAATGAAAAAACCGTTTCGCGGTATCTTGGATATCGCGAAATCAACCAATCAGGTGGTCAGTCTGATGTTAGAAATGGGTTCCTGACAAAAAAGACCCCTTAGCTCACTAATTTTTGTAAGCCTGACGTGTGGCATGATTTGACATCAGCAATCGAGAATTGAGCCAGCTGATAAGAGCTGATAAGGTAAGAAAAATGCTTGTATGGATCGTATTTTTCACGTTTTTTCGTCTTTTTCCAAAAATAAACCTGTATTATAAACTAGTCAACTAACTAGAAAATTTAGTTAGGAATATTTTGGTGCGTAAATCATTACGATAGGCCAAGTATTTTGCGCAATCTCCAGTGTACCGCAATGTACAAAAAATCCGAATCAAAGCTATCTGACACTGTGTGTAGGTGGAGTTTCCCACGCTTAGCCGATTATGATGTGGTTGATAACTCCCTAGCGCAGTGAAGATTTGCCAAGGTTTGCCAAGATTCAACAATGGCCGGCGCTGTGTGCCAAGACGACACGTAAATGGTGTGAGCGTCCTATGCCATTTATGCAGCAGACTAATAGCCTCATTATACAAGATCACGGTTTATTCCCCACACCAATGATTACAATGGATCAAAATTTACATAGACGATGTGTCACATTTTAACCCAACTCAAACCAAAAAATCGTGACTAGTAACTGTTTGAGGTCTAGATTTTTTTTAAAGGAAACGGGCAATTCCATCTATATCCCTAACGTCCCTAGAGGAAAATCTGACGATCACCGCAAAAAAAGGAGCTAGCGTTATTTTTCTTGTTAGGTCTAGGGCTAATTTCCCCCTAACTCACGGCAGGGGTCCATTCCGCCATTGGTTGATCAGCGCCACTTGGTCTGATCTTTATCCGCTTCAATATCAATCTTATTGTCATTGTTAACCCTAATTTCTAGAATATATTCAAAAAGAGCCAGGACAACGTCATCCTCGGTCCACATAGGTTCAACATGGCCATCAATCAAGACACAGCCGTGATGACCAGTAGCTTCAGAAAGATTAGAGTGGGAAGAGTCAGTCATGTCATCATTTTTCCATATACCTCACTTGATGGTTCAATTCTATGATGTGCTGGTAAAGACAACACTTAAAGGTTCGGGAAGCAGGAAAAGGTGATGGTTGACATTTCTCACCTCACCGATGTATTCCTTTTGGGCCTTCTGGGTCATTCACAAAGATGTTACAGTTTATAGTGCTTTGAGGGTATTGGCAACGTAAAACCAAAATGACGCTTCAAAGTTCATAGGTTTCATAATGTATTGGTAAGGATAGAAGATTCCTAGGATGTCCCTGATGAGTTGTTTGATGGAATGGAGGAGTTTATAGAGTTCGTGTATGAATGACCTCTATATATACTCTAGTATGATGGAGGAGAAATGTTGCATTGAGCATGACAACACTGATCATGTTATTAAACTGGTGCGCTTAAATGACACCTTGCAAGTGGGGGAATTTGAAGAAAAATCTTTACATTGCTGACCTTTTCTGAAGCTACTGATGGTCACGGCTAGGTTGTGATTGATTGATTTAATGATTGATTGATTGACAAATTGAACCTCCGTGGACCTAGAATGAAGTTTCCCCGGCTCAGCAGCTTACAGATATTCTGCAAAACAGAACCATCAATGAGAGTGATGATGAATAGGATGAAGATCCAGACGAAGCTGCACTGATCAACCAGTTGTGATTTGAAGGCGAGCGCCAACAGAGTGAGGTAATTTTATTTGCATGTTTAGTTGCTGTTTCTCCCTCAAACGTTAAAAATATCTAAACTTCATCCAATGTGGGTCACAATTTTATACATGCTATGTTAAATTTGATCCATTCCATTTTGTTGTATAATGAATTAGAAAATCTTATAACGTGAGTCGAAGAACCCATCTCACTCTACATGTTTTATACATCATTGATCTCTTATCTACAAGGTCGCATTCTGTTCCGTGTACTTCTATGCTAGGACACTTAAAGGGGACTCAGAGTTTCAGTATATCAGAACAAATTGGTCTGATAGTTTTGAACATCTGTTATACAACTTTACAAGGCATTATTAGAATCAACCACCATCTTGGAAAATGACCACCATGTTATCATTTAGAAGTACACTTCTTTGACATACTGGTACATTTCAAACGCATATGTTAATAAATATTCGTTCCAATGCTTGGAAAGCCATTTAAACAACCTTTCTAAAACACGGAACATGCTGACCACCTCTCATAACTCAAGGAGCAGGTCTTCTTTACTAATCTAAAAGGTCACTAGGACAGCTATTTTTTGTGTGTCTATCTTTTGAACTTTGAATATTTTTAAAAGAAGCTCGAGTTAGATTGGAACCCCAGACTACTATTATCATGACCATAGCTATCTTACCACTAGATAAGCGAGGATTGCTGTGCCGCATTAGCAATTAATAACTTTTTAGGAATAAATCGATCCTGTTATATTGTGATCTGCTCTCAAAATAATGAATAGCGCTTCTTGGAACGATGGTCAAATCTCATATAATCAAAATACAGGCTATCTTAAACAACGAAACCAAGATAACTCTTGATTCTTGAACATGGTTGATTTTTTTAATTGTACATCTCGTTGTCATGCTAAGACACCAATAACTCCCAAGTTCCCTTACGGATACCGAATTTCTTTGCTGATCCATACCTCATTACCTGTCCAAGCAGGTTTTCTCCGAGAACTTCGGTTTCCTCCTTCTTCTAAACTCGGACTTCCTGGTCGTTCTGGATTTACTTGTTGTGTTGAAGCAGCTTCAGGCGCTCCACTTCCGCGCCTGAGCACTTCGGTGGATATGTCGCAGAATTAATTATTAGTATTATTCTGTAATTTCTTGTGTTTCCAAGTCTCTGCCCAATAGGATATCACTGAAATAATACACTGATTGAAGATCTGTGTCTTAAAGCGGCACTGGCACATTTTCACAAAATATGAAATTTCTTCAATTTGCTCTCAAATGATAGTCTAGGCCATTGGAAGAACATAGATATATTTTACACATAAAAATAACATACCCCAAAACATATAGGGACATTGATATGAGGATAAAGACATCCAGGTAATTTGTAGGCCAACTTTTAAGTTTTCCAAAACTTTAATCAACAAATGTGTATATTACATGAATATTTTTGACAGGTTATACACCGGTCAAACAGCGTGGGAAACATGCATATAGCGTGCGTGTTCTGTGTTAAACGCCATTTTCGTCGTCTGCTGAATTAAGCGTCGCCGGCGACGTTAAATTATAAAATCGTTCTGTTTACCCATAAGGAAGCTGATTTGGTCTTAATCATTTCGGGTGAGGGCTTTTGTATATAAAACCTTTACAACCATGCAAAAATATCGATTTTGAAAAATCTTGAGGGCGCACTATTTTTCAAATGTGCCAGTGTCTCTTTAAGGATAGTGTGAGATCCTAATCTCGAATAATGATGCAAGGATTACTGAATTTAACCAAAGGTACGTGAATTCTTCTGTTTATTCCGCCTGCTATTTAATTTTCTAGAGAGATATTTTGCCCAGGTATATACACCTGTCTGCCTTCACTATTGTCTATAGACTGGGTAAATCATCAAATTTCCGGTAGGAGGTTGGTGCAACCTCCGACGTGTCGCTCCTTTTTTCCTATGAAAAAGTCTTGACGATATAAACATGAAACCTACTATGTATATAAGAATAGTCATTTCAATAGTACCTTCACCGGGGTTAGGGTATGCCGTCAAAGTCGAAGGGTGAGGGGAGGTGGTTGCCACCCAAGGATATTTTATTTTTCATTTTTTTAAATAATATTTTTAAGTATTATGCACAGTATGGCTCTAAACCTCTATGTTTATGTAAAACTAGTCCTTGCCATCATTTGAGCTGAAAACCACAAGAAAATCCGATATTCCTACCTTTTTAGCGCAGAATTGGATTTCGGCCTATTTTCTGTGGAAAATGCAAATTTTGCCGGCTCGCAGACGTTATGACGTCATTGTGAAGCCATACTAGGTATGTTGGTGCTTATCTTGGTATCAATGGAAAGAGAAGGAACACAGCTATCCACCGGTATCAAAATCATAAGCATTGGGTACTTTATAACGAAGTCTCGAGGGAGTGGTAACCACCCCTTGGTAATAGTTGAGCAGTTAGGGGGAATTTTCTGCCAGAATCGTTTTTTAAGAAAGCAAGAAATTGTGTACATGACTTCTTTTATGTAGTTTGTAAAAAAAATAGACCGACCAAATATGGCCTCCTGGTGGCTGCCATATTGAATTTTAAAAAGGCCGCCAAAATAACCGTTTTTTAGCCATAAGTTTTTTTTCTACAGTCCTTGGACACCAAGGAAACCTTTGGTGGTCTTGTTATTTTCATACAATGGTTCCATCATTGATTTTTAAGATGGCCGCCATAATTGGCCAGTGGGTGAGGTCGAGAGGTCAACTGATCGCAAAGTACTTGTGGGGAAAGACCTTTTTGGAGGTCAATGGGCATCGCTTCAAGCTCAAGAGCAACAACGGATAAAAAACCTCGGCAAATAAGCCTGGGCCCTCAAGTGCTCAGGGCAAGCAGGGGAGGAAATGAAGAACAACGAGGTGGCACCAGCGGTAAGAAAACGGGAAAGGCCCGTGGTAAATGATGGAGGAGTAAGGCCCGGTCGCTTATTACTATCCAGTAGAGCACACTCCGCCACTTGGTAGTGGCGTCGTCTGCACTTTAAAAAACCCATTTTTTACTAAAATTCTCATAGGGTGTCCTCGAAAGATATGGCCACTCAGTGATGTAGAAATATGTTCTATAGAGATGACAGTTTTGTTTTAAGGTGGACACCCCTAGGTTGTAAGAATTTAGATTTTTCTTGCGTCATTTTAGTCACCAGCTTTCCAATGTTTAAAAGTGGAAATATCGCTGGCAGCAAACCCTGTTTGCCAATTGATTCGTTTTTTTGTTACACGATTGTAACGTGTACTGTGACATGGTGTATCGGTCAGTAAGGTGTGTGACACCATTACTAGAGAATGATTACGCGACGTATCGTAAGGCCCGACGATCACAAATTATGAAATTTGTATGGGTGTATGGCTGCGCTAAACCCCGGGCATCGGTGACTACTCTACTTACTACTAACCAAGTTTTAATCCGGTTTTAACCCCGTCAACGGGGGTGCCGGAGTCACCTCACATTTGTAGCTACCCGGCACGGACGTCCTTCCTTCCTTCCACCCGATTCAATGCATCCTCCCTCATCAACCCAACCCTCTACCTCCTCCTCCACTGGTTTCTTCTTCCAATGTCTCTTTGGAACGTCCCCTCCTCCTCAAATCCCCCACCTCGAACGCAAAGCCCTTCTTAACGTCATGCTCATCACATCCTTCCTACCATACATGCCCATACCAACGTACACTATCGCCTTCGCCAACCGGTCATCGCCTCAGCCAACCCAACATCTCTGCATCAAGGTCCTCAGTCTTCTTCCTTTCCATCAACTTCACAACCACACATCGCTCTCATACATTGCTCTCTCTGTCCTCCTCAATATCCCCATCTCATTTTCACTCAGACCCCACGTCTCACTCCCATACAGCACCACTGAATCCACACAAGTACTCTTAGCAACCATCCTCATCTTCACAGGCTATCTTTTCCCTTGCAACAATTCCCCACATTTCCTAAACTTCACACCCCACCCTCCTCAACTCTCGCTGTCACAGCCCCCGCAAATCCCCCACCCCCCACTAACCTTATCCCCTAGGTATGTGAACTCCTTCCCTGACTTCCACCTCATCACACAACTTCTCCTGTCTCACCACCCCTCCACTCCCTTCTCACATCTTCTACAAACACAAGATCTCTTGCCAAACTAGGGGTCACTCTCTTCATCTTTGTGCATCTTCTTCTCCATGGATCCCTTTCCCTCAGTTCTCACAGTTCACCACACTGAATTTGCTTTTACTCTCTCCCCACACCCCCACAATGGGCTACCTTACTCGCACCACTCCCTCTCCACCCCACTCACACCAGCCTTTTGTCTTTCAAAGGTTTAACCTCGACCCTACTCTCAAAAGCCTGCTTCCATTTCAAAAAAACTTCTCCCTCAGGTCCCTCCATTGTCTCACCTCCAATGTCTCACTCATTAAACCAAGTCATCCGCACTACAACATCTCCTCAGCAAACCTTCTTTTGCACTCCCTGTGACTACCTCATCACAATTGCAAAATCATGGCGAAGTAACAGAACCTTGATGCACACCCACCTTCACCTCAACCCTCGGGCAAATCAGACCCCACTCTAACGCTCGTTTTGGCTCCTTCAAACAAACTCTCACTGTTCTAACCACTACTTCTGGTATCTCTCCTTCCTCATCGCCCACTCCCATCACTTTCATCGGTACACCCCTAGTCAAATATGCCATTCTCCATGTCTACAAAACGCATATACAGTCTTCTTCCCTTTAGCTCGATATTCCTCTTGCAACCTCCTTACAATAAACACCTGCATCATCGTTCCCTTCACTGGCATAACCCAAATTGCATTCAGCCACTTCCACTATCTTCCGACCGAATCCTATTCTCCAGAACCCTCTCCACAATTCTTCATTGCATGCGCTAACAACTTCACACCCTATATGCACCACAACTCCTTGCTACCCTTTACCTTTGAAGATGGAATTAACCAACATCACACCGCCCCTCCACCGGCATCCCTTTCCAATCTAACACTCCTCTGACACAACTCCGTCATCACAACACACCAATCCTACTCCTCCACTCTCGCACTAATCATCTCAGCACTCCCCTCTGAGGGTCCAGCCGCCTTTCCTTTTTCATTTCCCTTATTGTCCCCCCCCCCCCCCCCCCCCCCCCCCCCCCTTCACCACTTCTTCCCGCCTGACTCTCTCAACTGGCACTTCCACCACATCAGCCTCGACGTCTGATCCACTCATTTCCCCAATCAGATTCTCTCCTTATGCTCTTTCCAGACTCTGCCTCTATCTTTCTCCCTGAAATTCAACTTCCAGCACTTCCTCTCATACATCTTCCCTCCCCCTTCAACACCTCTTCCATCCTTTTCATTGCTTCACTACTTAATACACCGTGTTGGGATTCTCTCTCAACTCACTCCACCCCTTCTCTGCCTCCTTCATAGCCTTCGCAACCTCTTTCTTTGTTCGCTTCTTAAGCCTCTTATAGCTTACCTTATTCTCTTCCGTACCATTTTTTCTCATATCTTAAATGCATCCTTCTTTCTCGCTATCGCCTCCCTTCCACCACCCTGTATCTCTCCTGTCTCTCCTACCTTTGTTTTCCCACACACTTCATCACATGCCTGTAACACCCCTTCTTTAAAGCACCCCACAAATCTGACACATCATTCCCCACAAGCTCCCCTACTCTCATCTCAAAATTCTTTCTTGTCTCTTCTTCTTTCAGCTTCCATACTTTCCTCCTCTCATGCACTACCTTCCTCACCACCTTTTTCACCTTCCTCTTATCCACATCTGCAACCACCAACCGGTGTTGCAATTCTCCTGGAATTACCTTAACATTCTTCAGAAATTTCCTCTTCCTCTTGCCTACTAACACAAAATCAATCTCTGTCTCATTACCTCCTGAGCTATATGTCACTTTCCTTTTGTCCTCTTTCTTGAACCATGTATTTGAAAAACACATCTCTTTCTCATCACAAAACTCCAACATCATTCTTCCTTCCAGATTCCTCTCTCCAAACCCATTTCCTCCATGAACACAGAGTACTCAAACAAATAGGGGTATTGTATTTGGGTGAGAGATTGCAAAATGCCTCAATATAGGGGGTTTTCGGGTGACAAATTTGTATGCAAAATTTTCCAAAAAAATGTGGTCTTTTGGAAAAGTTTGCAAAAATTTACCAAAATAGGGGTCTTTGGGCTCACTGATGAGCTTAAAGTTTTGTACACTAAATCAATAGGATGTTTGTTGTTTTTTGACAAAACACAATAATGTGATGATTGTCATCTGTGATTTGGTCAGAAATTCTCCAGCAGGTATACTTCATAAGGTAAGGCAAATAGTTTTTAAGAAGTGCCAATCAAAGTCGTCCTCATTGGCAGCGGCAATACACATATAGGCCAAAATGACACTTTTACATGAACAGGCCCGTACACTTTTTGCTAATCTGTTTTGATAAAAAAGGTCATAAATGAAGGTGAGAGAAAAAACTTGACAATATAAAGTCCCGTTTTGGTGTTGTAATCCAAAAAGGACCAGTTTAGGGAGCTACGAGCTAATAAAATCTAAATTCCCATGGCGCATTATTGGAGCCAATACACCCCCTGTTTAGTATGATTTATGATAAGCAAGTCAGCGTTTGTTTACAGGGGCCAATGGTTTTGGGTTTGTATATATAATTATAATAGGCTGTTTTGATATTAGAGTGTAATCGGTGAGAATGGCTACAGAGCGCATAGCCGAGCCATGGCGCGTATGTTCACGGTATTATGTTTGATAGAGAGTTAATTGTGCAGGGGAAGTTTCTGGAAGTTTTGAAGTTATGCACAGGGTAATTTAACAAGAAGCATGATTGATGTGAACTTCATATTTTTTTTCTTAATTTATCATGCATTATTCGTAAGACTTTTGAACAAAGGTTTAACCGAGATGATTTTTTACTGTCACTGGGACCGAGATTGCCATAGTAAATGCATGTTGTAGCAGTTTCACAATTACCGTTTGGAAAATCCCAATGCCCAAATCGAGCCAATCGTGTCCTACCCCCCACGTATCAGAACCCACATGGATAGTATCAAATCTTGATCGATAAGATTTGTGACAACCGAGATCCAGAAGCGCTGCTTTGCCGTATTGTAGTATAAACAGGTTAACGAGATGAATCGTTTGGTGTCACGTGTCAGTTACCAGGTCACGTGTCAGGTGGTATAGATATCAGTTTGCTCTTGGGGAACGACCGATATATATTAAATCCGCTATGTTAAATCAAGACCTTGCCCAAAGTGCTTTATTATTTTTTTCAAAGACACCGTTTATTATGTCTAAACAGTAACAAATTTACCTTTCCTTTCTGATTCAAAAACCGACGTAAATTGACGATAATCGGTTGTTTTTTTTCCAATGTAGGGAACGTACGTCATTTTTACTGAATGGGTCCCCCGAACACAATCATAAACCCCATCAATGCCGTGGACGTCATCAAATCTTATATTTCAAAAAAGTCGGATGTATTTCCCATAATAAAATTCTTTTAAGATTCAACATCGGTTATATTGTATTCTTTAATAATTATGTCAATTGTCCCCGCATGAATGTGAAAAAGATGGTCACATAAGTCTACAAATTTAAAAACCCACCGTCGCCGGCTAATTACCCTTACCGTGGACTGAATGAGCAGACGGATCCGTGGTAGTTTTCAGCAGGATTGCCGGCCACTTGCGCGCGGCGGCTGCGGGGGTATGCGTTTCGAGTATAGTTTGAAGGACGTTGTATTGTTGTAAGTTCACGCCTTTATAACCATAATATGTCAATATTGTTAATTGTACTGGGGTGTATTCTTACACGTGGCAACTATTGTTAATATAATAGCAGGCAACTTTTGTCCTCTTTCAATTTGATGTCAATATGGGAAAGTCAACTGCAGATGGCTTTCTTTCTTTTCCATAGTAGATGACTCTTTTACACTGGCAACCATACATTACCTTTGTTTATGCGTCCCCACAGTTCAAAATACCATCGTGCTGCAACTGTCACGTGTTTTGTGTAGTGGCACGCCCCCGTATCAAATCATGGCGGATTTTCCTCCCGCGCATGTCGAGTTTCTTGCGCTGTGTATCGAGTTTTCTCGCATATGTCGAGTGTGCACGTTATATGTTCGAGTTACGCGCTACTGCCCATTTTGCCCTCTATACATCGAGTCGTGCTCTCTATATGGTGGGTTCGACATAAATCTGTCCAGTTTTACGCTGCCACGTATCAAATCATGGCGAGTTTCCCCCGCGCATGTCGAGTGTTCACGCGCTGTGGTAGCGAGTTTCCTCCTCCTCGCCATCCATGTCGATTTCAGCGTTATATTCGCGTTTACAGCGCTATATGTCCAGTTTGCCATCTATACATCGAGTTCTGGCTCTCTATGTGGTGAGTTTGACTATAACTCATGTCCAGTTTGGCCAAATCTCAGACATGATTTTTTCTCACATGAGAAACCTCGACAGGATTTTTTGGTGTATGTGTAAAAACAATCATGTCGAGATTGCTCATGTTGAGAAAAAAATCATGGCGAGTTTGGTCATGTGAGAAAAAAATTCATTGTCGAGTGTTGCTCATGTGAGAAAAAATCACTGTCGATTTGCTCATGTTGAAAAAAAAACCGCTTACAATATAACATAAGCATTAAAAAAAAAAATCATGTCGAGTTTGCTCTGTGGAGAAAAAAAATCCCTGTCCAGTTTGCACATGGTGAAAAAAAGCATGTCCAGTTTTTTAAAACTCGTCATGATTATTCTGGACATGATTTATTCTAGACATGATTTATGAAACTCGGCATCATAGAGTTCAAACTGGATAGGCAAGCACTGTCAACTCGACTATAGCGGGGTAAAACTCGATATACAGCGCATGAACTCGCCATGATTTGATACGTGTAGCGTGCCATATTTGTGCCATGTCAAGTGGCGGATTTTAAGAGTCAGCAGTGTCGCAGCTGCTGACAGGGCCCCCCCCCTAAAATATCGGCGTTTTAAAACAAGGAAATCGCCTAATCGCTTACTTCGCTTAATTCTCCCTACTCTCCATTTATGGAATTTGCTAACTGGCGCGAAAACTGGACTCCCTATGTAAGTAAAAATAATCCTCCGATACACGCATGATCACTGTGTGGTGCTGAATATGAAGCTGCACATTTACACATGGCGGAATGTGTATTTTTTCTTATTGATAAAAGGTGATTTAGTAATTCTACGAAAATCAACAAAAGATAAAGATAGGCAGTGAGCTCAATCAGCCCATGTTAATGAGACCGATAATCTAATTAGTCTTATGACTGAGTCTGCTCACTCAGTCTCATCTCGGTCTTCACCAATTTCCACTCATGGCAAATTGTTGGCCCACCCGTGAGGTCATTTGACCCCCTAACTCAATGACGGAATAATTTGTTAACGGAGCTAAAAGAGCCGGATGATGTCAATGGTTTGTTGGTTAACTGTCGAACTACGACATCCGCACTGTGATTGGCGAAACAAGACCTTGCCAATTATGCTTTGGTATGCATGTTTATATTGTCTGCCTTTTCACCCGGCATCCTTGACCATGGAGGACGGTAAGGAACACTTAACAAGCTGTCTCCACCCCTCTGCCTCAAATTGATCGCCAATTACCCGCGGTAATAATAGGCTCCCACTCACCCCGCCCATTCATCCCGCCATGCATGAAAACCTTTGTCGCACTAAAGTGCGATATTGCGTTGCTTTTTGGGACGCCTAAAGGGGCCCCACCTTAGCTGCTGAGCGAGGGCCTTCCCTTAAAATCCGCCACGGCCATGTGATCGGGGGGGTGGGGGTAAGGACCGATCTTCTCGATTTATGCATTAGTGATTGCCAACGGTTATTTGGGGGGAAACTACTGCTACGTAATTTACTATGGCAATTCTCGGTCCCAGGACATTAAAAAATCATCCTCTTTCTTAAAAAAAAACCTTTGTTTAAAAGATCTTAGTAATATCAATGATAAATTAAGAAAAAATTATCTGCTTCAAATCCGTCGGAGTTTAGGGGATTAACCACCCCTCTGCAAATAGTGTATTTCCAAAACGTCATTTATATTTAAGTTCGTGACAGGCCTAGTCTGTTTGTAACCGTTCGACTATAGGCGTAAGAGCGCCCTCCTACCGTTAAGATCTTTGAATGAACCAAACTCGCACCTGTGAAGTTTGATACCGTTTTTTGAATTTCTGTTTGCTGTTATGTTGGCATGTCCTACCCCCCCTGATTTGACATTTCTAGACATAATGAGTCACGCGCAGCCCCCCCCCCCCCATTTTCTCTCACGTGGTTTTTACTGCACTTTTAATATCCCACATGATAGTCTTGCCTTGAGAACCGGAAAGAAAGCTGGCATTTGTGCATTTCAATGTCAGGACTACATTTACAATTTCTGAATCCCTCTACATTCCAAAGCGGAACGCCCCAAGTCAAACATTCAACATCTCTAGCAGTACACCAAATACTTCAAATCTTTGTTGCCAGAGTTTGGTCCACGGGATCTATATGCTGGTTCCTTCTACTATGCTGTTCATTTTTATGCTTTACATTCATCACGACCCTCAAGACAACTTTTTTCCACTGACATTACGTATAAAATATCAAAAAATATACCACAATAACCAAAACGCGAAAATTTGTGGCAGGAGATATGATCCCCTGGCTCATAGTCCACCTACAATGGTAAATAATAAGGGCACTCATTCAGTCTGACTCTTCATGCAACCTTAGCTTTATTTCCGTTTTTCTATTGAGCCCGGACTAGGGCCCCGGTGGACCGGTTATCCCAACAAATAAACTTTGTTGCTGTAATGAAAATTAAAGAATAGAACGAGAAGGAACAAATATGGCTATCCAAAAAACAAAGACGGAAGCAAAACAATGCGCAAGCTCCAAGATCAATGCGGATTCAATTTTCTGATGAATGAGAGCATATATTTTCTTCTGAATCCTCTAGAATTTTAATGATCCGACTCATGTAGATGCAAAATTAGTTTTATATTTCTGAAGGTCTTATAACGCGCGACAAATCCACCGAAGTGCTCAGGGCGCCGCTGTGGAGCGCCTAAGGCTGCTACAACACAGCGAGTAATTCCAGAACGACAACGAAGGCATTATGGAAAGAAGTCCGATTTTAGATGCAGGAGGAAACCGAAGTTCTCTGAGAAAACCTGCGAGGACGGGTATGGATCGGCAACCAAATTCACAGACGACAAGGCTCCGCAAGGGATTGAACCCGGGACGTATTCAATGGCGGATCCAGGATTTTGAAAAATGTCAAAATTACCGGGGGCTGAAAGGCTGTAACTGGTCCAAAATAGCTAAAAATGGGCTGATTTTGCAAGAATTTGCAGAATTACCGGGAGGCGCGCGCCCCCTCCCTGGATCCGCGCCTGCGTATTGGTGAAAGGCGAGTGGATTAGCCACTACACCAGCACGCCCTCCCATATGTACGTTCGCACAATTATATTAGCGTCATAGCAGCCTCATAGTACACAACCATATGTCGACAAAATGGCGTTCGTTCAATTTTAGTGTTAAAAGCGATTTCTCAATTGATTTTATTACTTTGAAGGGTGAAGATTCAAATGAAACATGTTGCCATTTTTTTCTAGACAGTTTAGACCTTCAAATCCAAGATGGCCGCCGTGGACGGAAATTCAGCATAAATGTATTCATATATTGGATTTTTTGGCATATTACTACTACAACTACCGTTGTTAATGATCATAAGAAATAAATATGCCAGTTTTAGGACAACTGGAATGTATTCTATGTTTTTTCAGCTATTTCATCTTTCAAAAATGGCTGCCATTTAGCACAAAATGGCTGCCATTGCCGTAACAATGTATAATAATTGGGTTAAAATACCCTATTTCAAAAATTGCTAGTAAACTTACCAGACGAAGCTAGAATACATCATAAAACAACTAGAATGATATATATATATATTCTATGTTTTTTCAGCTATTTCTGTTCTTCTGTTCAAAATGGCTGCCATTTAGTTCAAAATGGCTGAAATTAGCTTCACAATTTCTAATAATTGGGTTAAAATGTCCTATTTCACAAATTGATATTAAACCTACCAGACGGAGCTAGAATACATCATAAAGCAACTGGAATGGTATATTCTATGCTTTTTCAGCTATTTCTCTGTTCAAAATGGCTGCCATTTAGTTTAAAATGGCCACCATCACCATTATATAGTTCAATATTTAGGTTGAAATGTTAGGTTTCTCTGCCACTTGGTAAACATTGCAAATTAAGTTAGAATATACCATAAAACAAGGCTGACA
Source organism: Ophioderma brevispina (assembly GCA_023653785.1). Lineage (NCBI taxonomy): Eukaryota > Metazoa > Echinodermata > Ophiuroidea > Amphilepidida > Ophiodermatidae > Ophioderma > Ophioderma brevispina. The sequence continues at coordinate 78,032 of JAMKCH010000408.1, forward strand.
ATGAAACCATTGACATTAAACAATTCTGAATTATGAGCATTTCTAACAATAAATCTTTCCATCTCTTTGCTCTTATATGTGTGTTTAATGCTATAGAAGGCAAAGTAAGACAAATCAATCACCTGAGCAGCAAGATCAAGCAATTGTGCACAAGATGTGGAGAGAAACCCCAAGAGTCAAGCAAATTCCCAACTAGAAAGAACTTAAAAATAAGACCAACTAGAACAGAAATAGGAAGCAAGCAAGCTAACAAGAACAATTGTGCAGCAAGTTAAACCAATAGTGTAGCAATATAAAGAGACAAATCCAGAAGCCAAGCAACCACAAACAAGAAAGAACTTAGAAATATGAGCAATTAGGAGCACAGAACTAGGAGCAAGCCAGATAACAAGAACAATAACTAGCCAAATAGAATCAACTGCATAGCCAAGCAAATCCCAACTAGAAAGAACTAAGAAATAAGACCAAATAGAACAGGAATAGGAAGCAAGCAAGCGCAAGCTATCAAGAACAATTGTGCAGCAAGATAAACCAATAGTGTAGCAAGATAAAGAGACAAGCCCCAAATGCCAAGTAGCCTGCAAACAAGAAAGCATATACAGTTCGTCCCTTAGCTCGATTTCCTACTGCAAACACTCCTGAACATAAACACTGCATCATCTTCCTTCACTGCATAAACCCAAATTGCATCTCATCCCACTTCCACATTTCCGACCGAATTCCTATTCTCCAGAAAACCCTCTCCACAATCTGCATTGCATGATATAAAAAACTTCACACCCGATATGCACCACAAATCATTGCATTCCCTTCCCTGTAAAATGGAATTACCACACTCACCGCCCATTCCACTGGCAACCCTCCTCTTGTCTAACACTCTCTGACACAACTCCATCCATCACACCAAAGCAATATATATCTCCACTCGCACTAATCATCTCCACTCACTCTGAGGTCCAGCCGCCATTCCTTTTTTCATTCCCGGATGCCTTCACCACTTCTTCCGGGCTGACCTCGGAAATGGCCTCTCCAGCACATCAGCCCTACCTTATGGAGTACCCACTCATTCTCCTCATTCAGATTCTCTCCATATGATCTTTCCAGAATCTGCCTCTATCTTTCTCACTGAAATATTCAACTTTCCATCACTCCTTCATACCATTTCCCCCTTACAACATCGTTCAATCCTTTTCCTTGCCTTCAATATCTTATACACGTTGTTTGGATTCTCTCTCCACTCACTCAGCCCTTTCTCAGCCTCCTCCTTCATTTGCCTTCAGCGACCACTTCTTGCTCGCGTCTGAGCCTCTATAGCTTACTTATTCTCTTCCGTACCATTTTTCTCATATCTTTAAATGCATTCCTCATTTCTCGCTATCGCCTCCTTCCACCACCCTGTATCTCTCGTCTCTCCTACCTTTTGTTTTCCCAACACTTCATCCATTGCCGTGTAACACCCCTCTTTAAAGCACCCACAAATTGACAAATACATTCCCCACAAGCTCCCTACTCTCATCTCAAAATTCTTTTTGTCTCTTTTATTTCAGGTCCCATACTTCCTCCTTCAGCATTTACTTCCTCACCACCTTTTCACCTTCCTCTTATCCACATTAGCAACCACCAACCGGTCGTTGCCATTCTCCTGGAATTACCTTAACATTCAGAAATTTTCTCTTCTGCATACTAACACAAAACAATCTCTCACATACTCCGAGATATTGTCATTTCCTTTTGTCCTCTTTCTTGAACCATGTATTTGAAACACACATCTCTGTTCTAATCACAAACTCCAACAACATTCTTCCTCCAGATTCCTCTCTCCAAACCCATTTCTCCATGAACACAGAGTACTCAAACAAATAGGCTGCATTTTATTTGGGGAGAGATTGCAAAATGCCTTCAAGTATAGGGGGTTTCGGGTGAATATTTGTATTGCAAATTTTCCAAAAAATTGTGGTCTTTTGGAAAAGTTGCAAAAAAATTTACCAACATAGGGGCTTGGGCTCACTTGTGAGCTTAGTTTTGTACACTAAATCAAGAGGGATGTTGTGTTTTTGACAAAACAAAATAACTGTGATGATTGTCTATGAGATTTGGTCAGAAATTCTCCAGCAGGTATACGTATAAGGGCTGGTAAGGGCAAATAGTTTTTAGAAGAGTGCCATCACAGTCGTACTCATTGGCAGGCGAATACTACAATAGCAAACAGTGACACTATACATGAAACAGGACCGTACACTTTTTGATTAATTGTTTTTGATATAAAAGGTCTAAATTGAGAGAAAACTGGACACTAATAGTCCCCTTTTGGGTGTTGTTAATCCAAAAAGGACCATTCTAGGGCCTACGAGATAATAAACTCTCACTTCCATGGCCAATTGAGCAAATACAACCCCGGTTTAGTATGATTATGATACATGCATATCAGCGTTTTTAACACTTAAGGCCCAAGGGGGGGGGCCATAGTACCAACATTGATTTTTTTAGCAGTTTTTGGTTACGCAAGCAAATTTTTCAAGGAGGTTTTTGCTAATTGTCTGATTAGAATACGCTCTCCTGATACTAAAAAAAAAATTCAAATCGCCCGACGGCTTAAGTAGAATAATTAGGTTGGTCCTAGGAACTCCCCCCCCCTTGGGCACACTAAGGCAGTGCAAAAAATCAAGATATTTTGCTAAGAGAATCTGTGTCGAGCTTGTTCAACGTTTAATCTTACGACAAACTTATATCAGTCCATTGTAAGTTGCTGCTGCTTTCTGGCTTGCGATTTGTGATAGTCTTGTATAAGGGATTTTGCATTTCTTGTGTAAAGCGCTGTGTTTCTGTAGAGCGCTCTATTAAAGGTGTTTAAGATAATAATATAATTACAAAAAATAAGTAATTAAATCTTGGGATTTATTGCTTAGATCTATACCTTAGGAGCAATAATTAATAATGAATAATACTTAAAATCAAAATAACCTTTTATATCCTCGAGCGCATCAATTTTTAATTTGGTCATAGACGTGCTCTAACTGTGTAAGTCTATGGGAAAAAACAATGTGATTTGACTTCAGTTCTGGAGAAAAATACAAGAGATAAATTTGGCTATATATTGCAATGATAATTTTAATGGTATTCTAGAGTAGATATAATGAATTATTTTGTTCAAAGCCTTATATTGGAGTTGCTGAGGATGGAACTGTGCAACCACTCTTTTTTGAGGAGAAGTGACAATTTCAATTGGCCATAGGTCAAAGTTCTGATTTTCATTTTTTATGGGGGTATGTGGTTTCTACGTGACCCCCATTTACGGGTGTTAGTGTCATGATTCAAACTCCCATGGGAAGTGGTCTATTGGGTTGGGCCCTAGGAAACCCCCCCCCCCCCCCCCCCCATTGGGCACGTAACGGAAGTTTTTTTATGGGCCACTTAAGTGTTGTGTTTTTTAAATAGTGGAGAATTGTGGCACAGGATGGAAAATGGTTTGAGTACAGACTTTTCTATTGATCGATTTTTGTCAATATGACCCTAAGTAATAATTTCTGGAGGGTGGCAAAGTTCGTGCAGGGCATTTTCTAGAAATCCAATATGGCCGCTATCACTCCAAATCATTCAAATGGCCATAATTTTATGCAAAAGAGCAAGGTTTTTTAAGACACGAGGAATCTTTTGGGCGGGTTGACTGCTGTTTGCTAACACATTACCATCAATCCAATATGGCCACCTAAAAACCCAATTTGCCCTGAAATCATTCAATTGACCATTACTCAGCAGTATTTGTAATAGAGAGCGCATAATTCTGTGCTCTATACCAAGTGGCCAACTCATATCTGACATTTCAAGTGGGTTAACAAGCTTACCGATCAAGACGGCAGTCAATATGACTGACTTTTTACCTTTTAAAGATCTTTAAAAACCTTAACCAAATTTTCAAATTCATATATATGGGCCGTCATTTGAATTGTAAGCTGTTGTCAAAACAAAATACAAGATACGAGTTATTAATTTTTTTGTTTGTAATTTTAGGCAACTATCTTTAATTTAAACTTTAATCTCATGCAGTTTGGGTGTTTTAATAAATACAAGACAGGATGGATTCGTTAATTTATAGGTTTAAATTTTTTAAAGAAGGTAAAAAGGCAGCCACATTAGGCCCACCATCTTAACATTTTTGAATGTTAAAGAAAAAGAAATTCCATATAAGAATGCCAAATGGTCAAATACTATCCCATACCTTAATTTACACCTTTATAATAATTATAGTGCTGTAACTACATATTACTTACACATATTAAGTAGTTGTACTATTTTAAAGGCGGCTGAATTGGCTGCCATCTTGATTTGAAAATGTCCAGTACAGAGAAATGCCCATGAAGGGTTTTAGTGATCAAATACTAGTATCTCATAAGTGTAAAGCATAAGCAGCATATTAGACACTGGAAATCAAGCCTTAACTGTAAAATGTGCAGTACACTTGAATCGTGTCGGATGCGTTGGAAATGCGATTCTAAAGGTTGTTAAAGTAACCTTGCAGAGGTGATCAATTGCAACAGATTTTTAAAACACCTTGCAAGAACAGCGTGCAGAACAGAAACTAGGTGTCAGTATGTATTCAAGTAGCGTAAATAGGTGTAATGGATGAGTTAAGATCATTTTAATGATTCGGAGAGCATATTGACTTTGAGCATGCCATATTGGATTTTTGTGGGCAATGAATGATAAAATTACATATACCAACCCGTCTCGTGCTTAAAAAACACCGGAGTACCGAGAGATATTGTCTCTATCGAAATACTTAGGGGGATTTTTAGTGATTTTGGACATGGTAGCAGCATATTGGATTTTCAAAATGGCACTGTAAAAAATTTGCACACCTCCAAAAATTATTGGCTTGGTTCCTAATGTAACTAAAACATCTATCAATAGAAAAAAGTCTGTACTCCATTTCCACCCTTAGGGCTGCGTGATAGAACTTCACGTGACTAACATGTCCAACCCAAGGCTAGTTGGAACTAGCCCTGCTGGTAGATTAGCATGCCCTGCCTCAGTGATATACTAGCTTAATAGTTATACGTGTTCGCGCGATAAGGGACAACCTGTACTTTTTTACGGTGAGAACTGTTTGTGAGTGGGCGCAAAGCAATAAACTTTCCAAGCTTCCTAGTCCGTGCGTTCTTAATACTGTGTGCTCTACTGTCGATACGATGTGCAGTGGTCAAAAACATAAGAAGATATAAGAGGGTCACTGGTAAAAGGAACTATAGTTAAAATGTGAAATAACACTGTATAAGGAAGGGTGCGCTAGTGGATGCCCGCTGATGGTTAGCGATGGGTTTGGCGCTGATCCGCACTAGAGTGATATGGTTCTCATCATTACCTTCATACATCACCTAAACCAATACAGCTTAATACGAAAAAATACAATATCAAATACCCACTCATAGATGGTCCCAACGTGGTTTCTTACTAGTTGGAAGGCACATTGGATAATATTTTATATGTAGGCAGCGAACTGGACTTATGGATAGATTAAGATGCTTCTTCCCTATTTCACGTAGGGATATGACCCAAAGCTTTTCCCCAGCTCCTATATCAGCTCGAATCGAGTATAGTTTGAAGACGGTGGATTGTTTGTAATTCACGCCTTTATAAAACTATAATTATGTCAATAGTTGTAATTGTACTGGGGTATTTTCTTACACGTGGCACTATTGTGAACATAATAGCCCCAGGGTGGCAACACTTTTGTCCTCTTTCAATTTATGTCAATATGGGGAAGACAGCTGCAGATGGCTTTCCTTTTCAAGTAGATTGCTCTTTTAAATGGCAACATACATTACATTGTTATGCGTTCCCCACCAAGTGCAAAATAACCATCGTGCTGCAAATGTCACGTGTTTTGGTATGGCACGCTCCACGTATCAAATCACTCGCGGGTACCAGGAGTGCAATGTTTTGGGGGTATAAATAATTATAATAGGGCTGTTTTGATATTAGAGGTTATCGGTGCGCATGGCGTACAGAGCGCCATAGCTCTGTAAAGCCATGGGCGCGTATGTTCAAAGGTATTATGTTTGATTCGAGATTTACTTTTGCAGGGAAGTTCTGGAGTTGTGAGTAGGACAGGTAATTAACAGAGCATGATGATGTGAACTTCAATTTTTTTTCTTAATTGACAGGGATATTACGAAGATCTTTTGAACAAAGGTTAGAGATGATTTTTTAATGTCATGGGACCGAGACTGCCATAGTAAATGCATGTAGCAGTTTCACAAATTACCAACCCAATGCCCAAATCGGGCGGATCGTGTCCTACCCTCCCTGTACAGAACCACATGGATATAGTCTCACACAATCTTGATCGATTACGCTGTGACACAGGATACAGAATGTGCTTGGGCTTGCCGATTGTAGGTATAAAACGGTAACGAGAGATGAATAGTTGGTGTCCGTGTCAGGTACCAGGTAACGGTACGGTAATCAGATATACAAGTTTGCTCTCGGGGCGATCCGATATATATATAATCCGACTATGTTTAAAATCTAACGACCCTCTGCCCAAGTGCTATTATTTTTTCCGAAAAGACACGTTTATTATGTCTAAAAAACAGTTACAAAAATTACCCTTGTCCCTACTGATCAAAAAACCGACGTACGATGACGATAATCGTGTTTTTTGTCAATGTAGGGATACGTACGTCATTTTTACCTGAATGGGTCCCCAAGCAAAATATATAAACCAATCAATGGCGTGACGTCATCAAAGCTTGATTTTTTCCAAAAAATTGGTGTTATCCCATAATAAATTCTTTTAAGATTAAAAATCTGTATTTGTTCTTATAATTAATATTAAATTGTCCGCATGAAGTGAAAAAGATGGGGTCCATAAGTCTAAAAACTTAAACTGTCAGCCGGTAACTACCCTTACCATGGACTGAATGAGCAGACGGATCCCGTGTTAGTTTTAGCAGGCTTGCAGCAACTTGCGCGCGGACCATGCGGGGTTATGGTCGGAGTTTTCTGCCATATGTCGAGTGTGCAGCGTATATATGTCGAGTTTACAGCGCTAATCTGCCCCGTTTGCCCTCTATACACCGAGTTGTGCTCTTATGTGGTGAGTTTGACATAAATAATTCAGTTACGCTCCAACGTATCAATTCATGCCGAGTTTTCCCGCGCATGTCGAGTTTCACGCGCTGTGTATCGAGTTTTTCCTCGCCATATGTCGAGTGGTGTTGTGCAGCGTTTTATATGGTCGAGTTTAAAAATACAGGGCGCTATATGTCCAGTGTGCCATCTATACATCGAGTTTTGCTCACTATGTGGTGGAGTTTGACATAAATCAGGTCCCAGTTTCAAAAATCTCGACATGAATTTTCTCAAACATGAGCCCAAAACTCGACAGGATTTTTTGGGTTATGTGTAAAAAAAATCATGTCGGTTTTGCTCCAGGTGAGAAAAAAATTCATGTCGAGTTGCTCATGTGAGGAAAAAATAATGTCGAGTTGGACTCGATGTGGAGAAAAAAAATCATGTCAGTTGAACTGTTGAAAAAAATAGGTCAGTTTTTAAAAAATCGGAATGTAGGTAGTCTGGACATGATTTAGTTCTAGAATGATTTATGAAAATCGGCCACATAGAGTTCAAACTGATAGGCAGAGCGCCGTAAAACTCGACATATAGCGGGCCAGCGTGTAAACTCGATGTACAGCGCACTGAAACTCGCCATGACTTTGATACGTGGAGCGTTTCCATATTTGTTGCCATGTGCAGTGGGGATTTAAGAGGTCAGCAGTGGCAGCATGCTGTGACAAGGGGCCCCCCTAAAAATCTCGGCGTTTGTAAAAACACGGAATCGCCAAAATCGTTATTCGCTTAATTCTCCCTACCTTCCATATGGCAAGTGCTTAACTGGCGCGAAAAGGAGGACTCCTAGGTAAGTAAATAAATAATCCTCGATTAACACGCAGGTCCCTGTGTGGTGCTGAATATAAGACGATGAAAACATGGCGGAATGTGTATATTGTTTTCTTATTGGTATAAAAGGTGATTAGTAATTCATACGAAAATAAACAAAAGATTAAAGATAGGCAGTGAGCTCAGGCCCATTTTTAATGAGACAAGAAGAATCTAATAGTTATGACTGAGTCTGATCACTCAGTCTCAGTCGGTTCTTAACCAATTTCCACAAGTTGCAAATTGTTGGCATAACCCGCGTTGAAGTCATTTGACCCTAACTCAATGACGCATAAGTTTTATAACGGACTGAACGCCGGATATGATGCGAATGGTATGTTGGTAACTGTCGAACTAAGACATCACTGGTGGTGGCGAAACAAGGACATTGCCACTTAAAGGGAGAACAAAAACCATAATATTCGATGTGTTCAGAATGTTTAATACATATATGACCGTTCAAATAGAAGAGACTTCAGTCTCTCAAACCTATTCCTCTAAAATAAAGTATTAATGCAATGTTCTAGGTGAATCCCATTTTGACTTTGTGACGTAGACGTGCCAAAGAGTGCCGCAAAACAATCATGCAGGGTCCTACTACGAATAATAACATCAACACATCTAAGTGATGAAGGCGCGGGCCTTTTCAAAGCATTTCCACCGTGCATTTCATCGGAAGGAATCAATTGTAATAGACAGAGGCACATTGCAATGGGTTGTGTGTATGGACTGCTTATCTATCGGCATATAAGTCAGTCAAATAGAAAATAATCTACTTCCGAGAAATGTGAATGGTTCACGAATGGCAAAAATACGTTTTCAACCAGTTTTTTTTTTGCCTAATAACACAGTATTAGAATACTGACGGGCATGGAGTTCAAAGAGAAAATTAATCGTTAGCTTGAGCAAACGCATGTATGTCTTTAATACATCTGAATATATGCTTCTAAATAACACAGTGGAAGCTTGAGTTTTGAATAGCGGCAATTCACCGTTGACAAGAAATGCCTTGAGGTACCTGTATTCCAATGTAGGACACTTGTATATAAAACTGTTTCACCGGCACTCTTGGTGGGCCGGGATTACGTCATCCAAAGTCAAAATGGTAACAGCATGAACACGGAATTAATACTTTTATTTTAGAGGGAATAGGTTTTTGAGAGAAGAAATACTTCTATTCGAACGGTCATGCTATGTATAGAACCTCGCTGACGAATTATGTAGGATTTGTTCCCCTTTTAACAAGCTACCTCGACCCCTCATCTGCCTCAAATTTAACGCCAATTACCCGCGGTAATAATAGGCTCACACCGCCCCTTCATCCCGCCATTCATAAAACCTTTGTCGCACTAAAGTGCGATACTGTGCGTTGCTTATTGACGCTAAAGGGGCCCCACCTTAAGTGCTGACAGGGCCCTTTCCCTTAAATCCGGCAAATGGCCATGTGACTCGGGGGTGGGGGGGTGGGTCGGACACGTATATGCTCGATTTAGGCATAGGGATTTCCAAACGTAATTTGGGGAACGCTACGTGCATTTTACTATGGCAGCTCGGTCCCGGGAACATTAAAAAAATCATCCTAAACCCTATGTTCAAAGATCTTAGTATATCATGATAAATAAGAAAAAAAATTATTGGCTTCAAAATAGTCGGATTGGTAGGGATTAACCCCTCTGCAAATAGGTGTAATTTCCAATAACAGAATTTAGATTTAAACATTCGTGACCCAAGGCCTCAGTCTGTGTGTTAACAGTTCGATATGGTAAAGCGGCCTCCTACAGTAAGTCTTTGAAACAAACTAGCACCTGGGAAGTTGATGCCGTTTTATATTTCTGTTGCTGGTATGTTGGCATGTCCTACCCCCCCTGATGTGACTAAGTCGTCTAGACATACTGAGCACGCAGCCCCCCAGTTCTGCACGTGGTTTTACCACTGGTAATTAGCACACATGATAGTCTTGACCTGAAACATGAAAGAGCTGGGCATTTTGCATTTCAAGGTCCGGACAAATTTTTACTAATTTCTGAATCCTCTACATTCAGCGGAAAAGGGGGGGGGGGCCCCCACCAAGTCAAAAAGGTTCAACATCTATCAGGTAACACCAATAAATACCTTCAAATCTTTGTTTGCCAGAGTTTGTTCACGGGATTATAGGCTGGTCTTCTACTATGCGTTCATTTTTTTATAGCTTGACATTCAGCAACGACCTCAGACACTTTTTTCCTTCCGACTGAAATTACAGTATAAATATCAAAAAATAATACAAAAATAACCAAAACGATACCCAAAGAAACGGCGAAAGTTTGTGCAGGAGATATGATCCCTGGGCTCGTAGTCCACCTACAATGGTCCAGAATAGGGCACTCGATTCAGTTGACTCTCATGCAACTTATGCGTATTCCGTTCTCTCTATTGGGGCCCGGACGATTCCCCGGTGGACCGACCGGTATCCCAACAAAATAACTTTGTTGCCGTATTGAAAAATTAAAGAATAGAACGAGAAGGAACAAATATGGCGATCCAAAAACAAAAAAAACAAAGACGGAAGCAAAACAATGCGCAAGCTCCAAGATTCCATGCGGATTCAATTTTCTGATGAATGAGCGCATATAGTTTTCTTCTGAATCCTCTAGATTTTTTAATGACCGACCATGTAGATTCCAAATTATTTTTTGATATTTCTGAGGTCTTATACGCGCGACATCCACCGAAGTGCTCTCAGGCGCCGCTGTGGGAGCGCCTAGTCTGCTAAACACAGCGATTTAATTCTCAGAACGACACGAAGGCATATGGGAAAGAAGTCCGATTTTAGCTGCAGGAGGAAACCTAAGTTCTCTCTCTGAGAAAACCGCGAGGACGTGTATGGAGTCGGCAACCAAATTCACAGACGACAAGGCTCGCAGTGATTGAACCCTGGACGTATTCAATTGCGATCCAGATTTGAAAAATGTCAAAATTACCGGGGGCTGAAATGCTTTAACGTGGTGCAAAATAGCTAAAAATGGGGCTATTTTGCAAGAATTTGCAGATTACCGGGAGGCGGCGCGCCCCCTCCGCCCCCTCCCTTGGATCCGCGCCTGCGTATTGGTGAAAGGCGCTTGATTAGCCACTACCCAGCACGCCCTCCCATATGTCCGGTCGTACAATTAATTAGCGCATAAGCAAGCCTCAACTATTGCAGTTCTTGCCAAATTTTTAATGACAGCCTTTATATCGATTAAGGTGATTTCAATCCTATTTTCACTCCTAAAACGTACAACAGGTGACCCCACACATTTGGGGGGGGGTCATTGGAAAACAGATGAGAAAAGATTGAGTCTCATTGGTAGAAATCATTGGAAACACGGCAATCCACTGGAATATTACGCATGTTTTTATAGAGGCGAGGGATTTTCAACTATAAACAAACAAAAGAAAAGCAAATGACCTAAATGTAAAGATACGTTACCAGAGTTTTGAGATACATTCTCTCTGTTTTTTCGGCACCACTGCCATCTCTGTTTACACGTCTGCCAATGAAATCGCATGAAATCGTTCAATAATTTTGTCTTCCACGGTCCATAATCTACTACAATTGGTTCCTCGCAAACGTCCTTATCAAATGGAAAGTTGTAAAATGTCGGGCTAGGGCTCATATCAGCATGCGAAAATTACACTTAGTGATGCCGAGCAACTAGATAAAATGATCTGTAATAACTCATCATATTAATTCTTTACATTCTTTTCAGATACCATTGACATTGACAAATACTATATATGAAATAGGCTTAATAAACATGAAGTTTTTTAGTAACCCAACCCCCCCCCCCCCCCAAAAAAAAACCGGGAGTTGTCTCAGCTTTTCCTTTAGGTCAATCCCCTAATAGTCTGGGGGGGGGAGCCATATGTGTTTCCCGTAGGCCTTTAATTTATCATGGCTGTGCAGCCTCTTGATATTGTCGCGGGCGCCCCCTATGGTATTATCATATTTGGGGCCGCCACCTCCGATATGGATCTAAATTATAGTCATGGTAGTTTTCGGAGGGCTGAATCCGCGTTCTCCACGGATAAGGAAGCACTGTATGACAAAACT